>JBAMBO010000166.1:0-37090 GCA_037044535.1 Lordiphosa magnipectinata | reverse complement strand
ATAAATAAATGAAACCAACTGTGATCGAGATAAATTAACGATATGCGCCACATTTCAATTCCAGCCCCTCCTTAAGAGTTACAGCGAAAATAGTGCAAAAAAATAGCAAAATCCAAACTAAGCATAAATGACAAATGCGTTGGCAGATCTGAATAAAGTTTAATCCCAGTCCCCTACAAAACAATATCAGGTTAGAAATTTAAATGCTTCCATGCTTTTGTTAATGATCTTTATATCTGTGAACCGAATTCGAAACTTTATTGGGGGAGAACATCAAGTATCGCCTTCAACAAGTCAAGTAGAGGTTGAAGTGGGGGGAGCTTGATCACCCAATTAGAAAAGTTACACAAAATGTTAGAGCAAACATCAAGGCCATTGTGACATATCCATTATTGACTAGGTGGTTCACATTGGCAATATTCTTACTAGTGGTGGACTCGGCAGGAGTGGTAGACATGTGATGCTCATCACATTCACAGAAGCTAGAAGTTCTAAGACGAGAGGCTATATCGGTTCCGTGACAGGTGTCACATGATGCACCACCGCCTGGTGGCTGTATTAGCTTACATCCTATCTCAGGCGACCAAAGACAGCAAAACTTTGTTATGTTTCCTGCCAACGAAAAACAAAGTGAGTCGGCTGGGATTAAGAAAGTATTTGGTATATGCTGTACGATTGATACGAACCATGCACTCCATATCCTTCAGGCAAGCATGCTTTTAGATGGCTATCCGCAAAAGCTGCATTTATCTCTCTCTTTATGTTTGCAGCATCAGTAAGAATGTCACACCTGACATTAGTAGAGCTGGTCGTACACTTTCGACTTTCACACAGATCACATGTGAGTTCATGTATCGCTGCTCTTGCCTCTGAATTAAGCAGTTATAAGAGTTGAGTTAAGAAAGATATTAAATTCGACTTGAGCTTACCTCGAGAATCTGTACTTGGATACAACATGCACAAGGCCAAAAAAATCGTACAATAATTTAGTTTCATTTTTATAATAAATTTAAAACTGTTCACCCTTTTTACTTATGGAATTTAATGGAATTATATGGCGATGCCTACTTGACTAAATTGGGAAAGAGAACGAACTGGCTGAACACCTGGGGTGAAATTAAAAATTATGATAAAAATGTCATGAAATTATTTATATATCGGATATTGTTTTTTTCTCCATAATCCATGCAGATCTCTGGTGGCTTTCATGACGACCTATTATTATTTTCAAGTGGAGGGCCTAGCGCGGCGAATCTATTTTGGGTTCAACTTTACGGAACGGACTTATAAGATCAGTAAACTAGCTAAGGATATTTATACCCGTTACTCGTAGAGTAAAAAGTCGTGCAAATGTATGTAACAGGCAGAAGGAATCATTTCCGACCATATAAAGTATATATATTCTTGATCAGCATCAACAGCCGAGTCGATAAAGCCATGTCCGTCTGACCGTCTGTCCGTCCGTCCGTCTGTCCGTCTGTCCGTCCGTCCGTCTGTCTGTATGAACACCTAGATCTCAGAGACTAGAAGAGCTAGAGCAACCAATTTTGAAATGTAGACTCCTTTTGTCTGCACGCAGATCAAGTTTATTTCAAATTTTTGCCACGCCCACCCCCGCCCCCACAATAAATAATGTTGAATACCTCCCACAATTTTTGAGATATCGATCTCAAATTTAAAACTTCGATTTATATTCGCAATATCTATAAGCCCTGAAATTTTCATTAAGATCGAATGATAAATAGCCGAGTAAAGAAAATTTTGCATACTTTTCGGCTGACCCACCTCAGGCTCACAGGCTATTAAACAAGGCTATTAAACATTTATTTCCATGAGCTACGGGTATATCGAAGTCGGTTAGAGCCGACTTTAACCTACGCTCTCGTTTTAAACTGTTTTCTTTAGCTTTCAAATTGAATCAAATTTAAATTGTAACTCCTTCCGGCTGATCGATTTGTTCATTTATTTCAGGGAATCAAACCGAATCGTGTTTCGGTTCCGGTTCCGGTTCTGGTAAATACCGAAACGTATGTGTCAGTAAATGGTTTTGTTTTGGTTCTAATACTATTTCGGAATTTGAGTTGATATATACTTATCCGTCTGTCCGTCCGTTCATCCGTCTGTTTCTATGCTATGTCCTCTGCTTAGCAAAACTTTGCACAAAATCTTTAGGTAGAAATACGCTGCACATTTGTCGAAACCGGCCGGATCGGATGACATGTAGCTGCCATATAACCGATCGGTCGAAAAACTATTTCTAGTGAGAAAAACTTTTTTGTTTTCAATGCAAACGTATCCAAATCTTGTACACTGAGAAAAAAAACCGATCTAAATTCTAGATTGAAAATCTCGTTTTCGAGAATCTTGCAATCTTATAAAAACAAGATTAAAACAAACTTTGAAATGAGCTTAGAAATCTTAAAAACAAGATTTAAAGGGAAAAGTAAAGCAAGTCAGCTTAATTGTTCGCATAAAACGAAAAGTCAAAGTGCAAGTGAGCAGCAGCAATCGTAGCTAGCATCCGTAGCGGCTTACAGCGGCGCCTACATCTACAAACAAAATTAGTGCCATACTCAATTGGGTAAGTTGGCCTGATTATTTATTGTCTCCCTTTACTTTTTTTTTATGGCTGATGAGTGTCGATCTGAGCGCTAATCTTGATTTTCTCCACCCTGATATATTTTCAAGTGTGGCACAAGATATACCCAAAAATAATTAAACGGCCTCTTCATCATGCTACCAAAAGCAAAAACGCCCTGCATTTGGCCCAATGCAGCCATGCCGGCCGATGTACTGTCGCTTAACCAGGTCTTGCCAGCAGAAGTTGCTCAAATTTAACTAGTAAATTAAAGAAAAATTATACATATGAACTTGATCTTTCAACCACTGAAAACCCGAGGAAAGTTATATTAAATTAGCTGAAAGTAGAGGGTAAGTCGATTCATACATGTATGTGAGCGGATTGGACTAATCTGCTCTGTTTATTTACGGTTCTTATGGAAAATATATAATTAGGTTTACAGTTAACAGTAATAAGTGACTAAAATAGTTCAGCCTTAGATTTAACACACGGCGTTTTAATTGTTTTATGTGTTCGGCTACGGCTTCTCGACTCTTCTGCTCGACTGCTGTTTCTCTTCTCGGCTGCTTTTCTACTGTGTTTCGGCTGTTTATCTGCTGTGTGTGCTGTACTGCTGCAAGTCTGCTGTTAATCCTCTGCTTTTGGTCTGCTGTTAGTTCTCTGTTGTTAGTCTGCTGTTAGCCTGCTGTTTCTGCTGCCCAAACTTCGCTGTACATCTGCTGCATGAACCTTTATCCCTTTTCACATGTATTTGTATGAAAAGGAAAAGAACAATTAAAATAGTTCGGTATGTTCACAAAACTGTTTAATAGCATCAATCAAGATAAAAGTTTCCACAATTGTATGCCGTTGAGAAGGGTAAGTAAGCGTAGAACTTTTATTTTCCGGGGTGTAATTATTATGTTTTCGCAAAGAAATCGGATGTGCGCAAACCCAATGACCGCTCTTTCTTCATACTTTACCGGTACATACCGGTAAACCTAAATGAAAATCTAGGTACCGGAACGGAATCGAATACCGAAATAGTATTAGAACCAAAACAGAACCTTTTTCTTTGGTATGTACCAGAACTGTAACCGGAATCGAAACACGATTCGGTTTGATTCCCTGAAATAAATGAACAAATCGGTCAGCCGGAAGGAGTTACAATCTAAATTTTATTCAATTTGAAAGCTAAAGAAAACAGTTTAAAAATATTCTTAACTAGTTCACTGATCTTATAAGTACGTTCCGTAAAGTTGAACCCAAAATAGATTCGCCGGGCTAGGCCCTGCACTTGAAAATAATAAGAGGTCGTCATGAAAGCCACCAGAGATCTGAATGGATTATGGAGAAAAGAACCATATCCGATATATAAATTATTTCAGGACATTTTTATCATAATTTTTCATTTCACCCCAGGTGTTCAGCCAGTTCGTTCTCTTTCCCAATTTAGTCAAGTAGGCAACGCCATATAATTCCATTAAATTCCATAAGTAAAAAGGGTGAACAGTTTTAAATTTATTATAAAAATGAAACTAAATTATTGTACGATTTTTTTGGCTTTGTGCATGTTGTATCCAAGTACAGATTCTCGAGGTAAGCTCAAGTCGAATTTAATATCTTTCTTAACTCAACTCTTATAACTGCTTAATTCAGAGCCAAGAGCTGCGATACATGAACTCACATGTGATCTGTGTGAAAGTCGAAAGTGTACGACCAGCTCTACTAATGTCAGGTGCGACATTCTTACTGATGCTGCAAACATAAAGAGAGAGATAAATGCAGCTTTTGCGGATAGCCATCTGAAAGCATGCTTGCCTGAAGGATATGGAGTGCATGGTTCGTATCAATCGTACAGCATATACCAAATACTTTCTTAGTC
The DNA here is from genome assembly GCA_037044535.1 of Lordiphosa magnipectinata. Lineage (NCBI taxonomy): Eukaryota > Metazoa > Arthropoda > Insecta > Diptera > Drosophilidae > Lordiphosa > Lordiphosa magnipectinata. The sequence goes on along the minus strand of JBAMBO010000166.1, from coordinate 32,645 downwards.
CCAGCCGACTCACTTTGTTTTTCGTTGGCAGGAAACATAACAAAGTTTTGCTGTCTTTGGTCGCCTGAGATAGGATGTAAGCTAATACAGCCACCAGGCGGTGGTGCATCATGTGACACCTGTCACGGAACCGATATAGCCTCTCGTCTTAGAACTTCTAGCTTCTGTGAATGTGATGAGCATCACATGTCTACCACTCCTGCCGAGTCCACCACTAGTAAGAATATTGCCAATGTGAACCACCTAGTCAATAATGGATATGTCACAATGGCCTTGATGTTGGCTCTAACATTTTGTGTAACTTTTCTAATTGGGTGATCAAGCTCCCCCCACTTCAACCTCTACTTGACTTGTTGAAGGCGATACTTGATGTTCTCCCCCAATAAAGTTTCGAATTCGGTTCACAGATATAAAGATCATTTACAAAAGCATGGAAGCATTTAAATTTCTAACCTGATATTGTTTTGTACGAGATTGGGATTAAACTTTATTCAGATCTGCCAACGCATTTGTCATTTATGCTTAGTTTGGATTTTGCTATTTTTTTGCACTATTTTCGCTGTAACTCTTAAGGAGGGGCTGAAATTGAAATGTGGCGCATATCGTTAATTTATCTCGATCACAGTTGGTTTCATTTATTTATTACTTATGGAAGAATTTATTTAAGAAAAAATTGTCAACTTTAAGAATAAAATTTATAGTGAACATTTTTAATCTTCATATATTTCGTTTAGCGAATCCTTTCATTTGTAGAAGATCTAACGCACACGGAGGGAAAAAACCCAGAACATTGGACTCAAGATAAGCAAATACGTTACCAAAAACAGTGCATGAACGATTTTTCTCATTTCAAGTCAAGTTCTCACTTCAGAACGCAAAAACTTAATTTGAGTTGACATTGTTTCGTTCTCAAGAACATGATTTGAGTTTAAATGGTTCCGTTTTCAAGAAAATTTTAAACTCAATTTGAGAATTTTGATTGATTATGGATAGGATTTGGGATTTCTGAGGAATATTATTTAGAAGCGCTGAATATGCGTCGCCCTTATTCCATAAGAATAGAGACATCGCTGTCAAACAATCTTCAACGACCAACTATTGCTCCACCAGACTTGGTTCATTTGAGTCTTTCAGAAAAACGGAGAATGCATATTTTAAACATTTCTTCTCAATCATTTTTACATCTTTATACCCTTGCAAAATGTTATAATTCTGACCAGAAGTTTGCAACGCATAAAAATATTCATTTCCGACCCCATAAACTATATATATTCTTGATCAGGGCGACGAGCTGAGTCGACTGAGCTTTGTCCGTCCGTCTGTCTGTCCGTCCGTCTGTCTGTTTCTACGCACGTCTTCTTTTTACTGCACGCTGCTAATATGTCGGAGCCGACCGGATCGGATGACTATATCTTATAGCTGCCATAGGAACCATCGGTCGAATAATGGGTCCTAGTGAGAAAAACTTTTTTGTTTTCAATGCCAGCGTCCTTTAACTCTAGCATTAATATTACATGCTTTCATATAGATTCGCAAAATTTGGTCGAGTTTGGATGATTATATCTTAAGGCTGCCATAGGACCGATCGCACAGTGAGCGAACTTACCAATTTAGCGAAACGAAATTAATATCTTCCAAAGTAAATGAGATAGTCGCAATCTGTTTTTATTTTCTTAAAAGTAGGAATAAAATCAATATAAAAAATTTTAAAAAAGGATTTTAATACAATTTTTTTTATTTATTAAAATTTGAAAACAACAATTTTTTACTTTTTTAATTGCAAAATGATTGCCCAACTTTTTTAAAGTTGGATTAAAAGAAATAAATATATAAAAAAAAATTTAATGACATTTTTTTTTAAATTTTTAAATTTGAGTTAAAGCGTTTTAGGTAGGTACACTTTCAGTTTGAGCCAAATCTCGAGTCAGGAATGTTAGATGGAGTCAAGCAAGATATGAATCGAAGGGTTATTGAATTTCCAATAATCGCGCAAAACATTGTTTTTAAATCGGTAATGTAGTTTGAATACAAACAGCAATAAATCCAACAAATAAAAACGCACGAAATTTCTTTTTTAAACATCTAGAAGAAATATTAAAAAACAACAAAATTATTTTTATTTTTTCTTCTTAAGAATCGCACTTTTCCGAAGAAATTAAGGTATTAATAAAGAAAATGTGTGGATAAACACCGAATTGATATTCGATGAACGCAATACTTCATAGCTTGGAAGAATATCGGCGATTTGAACAAGCCCATTTTTAAAATCTCGCATTTTTTTTCCAGATTTCAATACGGTCCAGCTTACTTTAGGTTTTGTTATATAAAACTGTATCAAAAATTAGTTTTCCAAAGCCAAAAAAGTCCAACAAATGCAAGGGTAGCACATATTAGCAGGTGATCTTGGAAATTTTAAAACAACAAGGACTCACACTGACAAAAACAGTTAAAAGCGACTTGGACATTTGAGGACATTTTTAATTTTGCTCTACGAAAGACAGGTGCAGGCAACTAAGTTCAGGTTGTCAATAGGCGTTACTTTAACCACGTCTTACAAGTAATACATATATGGACGGGTCACTTAAGTTTATTTCTTGCTTAATACATACCTTTATATTAATATATAAACAACCTTTTTTGTAAAACAACGAGAACTTTATACTTCACAGCTTAATTAACAAAAACTTAAAAAATGCGGGAATTAATTGAAAAGCACTTGCCAAAACATGTGTTGTGTTTGATAGCTCGCAGCTGTTCAGATATATATCGTAATGCTTTAAGATAAACTTTTATAAGCTAATCAAAGTATTAATTCAAAATTGAAAAATTGAATTTCGACGCGCTAGAATGGCCGTTTTGCCCACTGTGGATCGGTCGGAAAATGAGTCTTAGTAAGAAAAACTTTTATGTTTTAAATTTTATCTTTCTTAAACGCGGCGATTGTTACCAAAGGTACCCAGAGTATATTAAGTTTGCGCAAAAGTATGTAACAGGGAGAAGGAATCGTTTCCGACCCTATAAAGTATATATATTCTTGATCAGCATCAACAGCCGATTCGATATAGCCATGTCCGTCTGTCCGTCTTTCCGTCCGTCTGTATGAACGAAGAGATCTCAGAGATGTTAAGAGATAGAGGTTTGATATGTATGGGACATATACTTCTTATAGTTGCAGGCAGATCAAGTTTATTTTTAATTAATGAAATTCAGAAATGTGACTGGGACACTATATTTGTCATTCCAACAGCTGATGCTGTACTTCAATCCCATATAACCTAATTATACAACTTAAGTGTACCTGTTAAAACCAGTCGTATAAGGAAGTCTGCAAACCCTTGGCTTAACAGAGACATCAAAAAATGCATGTTCTATTCAAGTGGCGCAAAAATTCCATTGAATTTTTGCGAATGCTCACATAAAGTGCAAACAACTTTATAACGGTTCTATTCCAAAACTTGGAATATACCAGAAAGAGCGAAGAATGCTTGCACAAAGATAATATGCAAAAAATACCGTTATTCTACCATTTCGTTTTCGAGTTACGAGCAGTTTTAAAGAGAGCATACAGGGTGTCCTATTCAAGTGGCGAGCAGTGTACTTGGCCACGTCACACATCATGAACACGGTATTAACTACTTCCCTTTTTCAAAAAATATGGAAAGCTGCCAAAATCTTACTTATTTTAAAAGCGAATAATGAACATAGGTCGATATCCCTACTACCTTTCTAATTCAAAGTCTGCGAACACTTGATTGCTAACCAAATTAATACGTATATGATCTCCAACAATTTGCTGAGTCAGAAACAATCTGGTTTCCAGAAAAACAAATGTTGTGACGTTTTTGACTTTGCTGGATTACATCAAGGCGTTTGATACTGTTAATCAGAATGTGCTCTGCTCCAAGCTCAGCAAGATATATAAGACCGAAAGATGCCAATCTGTGGTTACCTCGTTTAGTGCTTCGTCCTTTTTGTCACTTACACGTGGAGTACCACAGCGATCGGTTCTGGGACCGTTACTATTTTGCGTTTATGTTAATGACTTACCAGCTATGATGTACATATGTACGCAGATAATGTGCAATTGTATGTCGGTCGTCCTGTCAGTAAAATTAGTGCATGTATTGATGTGTCAAATAGGGAACTAGTTAATATAAGTGACTGGGCTAAAAGAAATGGACTGGGACTCAACCCATCGAAATCGAAGTGCTTGGTCATTCACAAAAAGCTAATAAATACAGATTAGATAAATCATTTAAAATTAGAGAATAACACAATTGAGTATGTTCCGCAGGCGAGTAATTTAGGTTTTACCATTAATTAGACCATGACTTGGAGTGATTACATAAAAAAGGCAGTGGGTAAAACGTATGGGAAGAGAGAAACGAAATTAACTAACATGGACATAAAACAAAGTCCTTCTGTTGGTCACCTCACACCGATTACAACACCTGGCTGCCCGGGTCTTCCCCAGATACCAGATCGTGCATCAGTATTTAGCAAGACTACACTCAAAAAAAAAAAATTCATCCATACGGGATCAAATCATTCCCAATCGGTAATGAAAACAATGTAGTCCCAGATATTCTTGACCCGTTCCGAAAAGGGATTGAGTTGATCCGACTTTTTATACTCTGTACCGAAGGTACATAGAGTATATTAAGTTTGTGCAAAAGTATGTAACAGGGAGAAGGAATCGTTTCCGACCCTATAAAGTATATATATTCTTGATCAGCATCAACAGCCGATTCGATATAGCCATGTCCGTCTGTCCGTCCGTCCGTCTGTCCGTCTGTCTGTCCGTATGAACGAAGAGATCTTAGAGATGGTAAGAGATAGAGATTTGACATGTATGGGGCATATATTTCTTATACTTGCAGGCAGATCAAGTTTATTTTCAATTTTTGCCACGCCCCCTCCCGCCCCCGCAATTTGGAAATAACGTCATATCTCCTACAGTTTTGAAGATAGATCGTTTGTACCTTCTAGAGATACCTTGAAAACAAAATTATTTATCGATTTGCTAAAGGAATGATAAAGATCGGATGAACGATACTCAAGTTATGAGCAAAAAACGGCCAATAAACACCCCCCACCCCCCCACCCTACCATCACAGCATTCTATTGAACGGCAAGCTTAGTGAGAGAGAGAGTGAAACTTAGAGATGAGCGCGTATAACTCGTGAGCAAATGTGAGCTGCGACGTTAAGGGTACAGAGTATGTTACAGTCGGGCTTGACCGACTTTCTTTCTTGTTTGATCCTAAAAAGGACTACATTTATCCCGGAGTAATCTTAAAAAAGAATTGAATTATGCAATGTAGCATGTTACGTGTAAATTTGATAGAGCAGATGGTAGCTAACTTTTGCTAGAGCACGCGCTGGCTTCGGCTTATTTCTCTGGTCGGCTGAGGTGGGTTCAGAAAATTTTACCATCAGGTTAGGAGCTATATGGGGAACAGGAGGAGGCTAGACGGGAGTAGGATAGTTAGGCTACAGTATAGGGACAGGACAGAATTGAAAAGTTGAGATGAATCCACAAGGCTTTGTTGGTTATGTTTTCACAAAGCTGTGAGAACACCGACCCTACCATGATCCTTTAGGGCCGAGAATGGATTCGAAACAGAAAAGGATCACTCCAACAAAGCTTCTCGCTTCTCGGTTTCCCAAAAACAAGATACTCTAAAACATGTTCATTTCAAAGTTAATTATATTATAAAACTTCATTATTCGACGGGAAGAACAAGTTAAGACTAAACATTATGATCGGGCTGAACCTAATTTAATACTAAGAGAACCGATAAAGTGACTAAGTTATAGGTAAATCTAGAAGGAACAAGAAAGAAAGTCGGTCAAGCCCGACTATAACATACTCTGTACCCTTACACTCGCATTTGCTCAGGAGTCAAACGGCCAGTTAACACCCCGCGCACAACGCGGTGCGCTCTCTAAGTTTCTCTCTCTATCTTTCTCTCTCGCACTAAGATTGCCTGTGTTGAACGGTTAGGGTATGTTGCTGTGGTTGTTGGTGGGGGGGTGGGTGGTGTTAACTGGCCGTTTTTTGCCCATAACTTGAGTATCGTTCATCCGATCTTGATCATTCTTTCAGCAAATCGATAAATAATTTTGTTTACAAGGTATCTCTAGAAGGAACGAACGATCTATCTCCAAAACTGTAGGAGATATGAAGTTTTTTCCAAATTACGGGGGCGGGATGGGGCGTGGCCAAAATTGAAAATAAACTTGATCTGCCTGCAAGTATAAGAAATATATGTCCCATACATGTCAAACCTCTATCTCTTACCATCTCTAAGATCTCTTCGTTCATACGGACAGACAGACGGACAGACGGACGGACGGACAGACGGACAGACGGACATGGCTATATCGAATCGGCTGTTGATGCTGATCAAGAATATATATACTTTATAGGGTCGGAAACGATTCCTTCTCCCTGTTACATACTTTTGCACAAACTTAATATACTCTATGTACCTTCGGTACAGAGTATAATAATATATAAAAGATTATAATATAAAGAAACTTATGTTACAAATTTAGAGAAATGGAAATGCGACTTCATTGTTTGGATAAGCATAAGGCAAGTTTTGTAAAGGTAAACGCTTATTCAATTGCGGTTGTACTGCTGGCAGCGGATATATACAAAAAATTAAATATATATACAAGTTTCTGTTAAAATATTGCTGAAGCTGTAAGCAATTCCTCGACACAATCAGAAACGAGCCTAAACCTACACCGATCTTTTCACACCAGCACAGACGCATACCTAGCTCACGCCCCTGCCAACTGCACGCACAATCGTAATCGTCTGTGAGTCATTCTCAAATTGTTTTTGCATTCGCAACCACTTGCTAAAATAGCGTCAAGAGCATCATCCAGTGGTGAGGCATAAACAGGTCTAGCCATGGCTGCTGTAGAAAACGAACCGCGTACTGAGCTCCAGGAACTGCAGCTGAAGTCAGGTCAAGTGGCAGATGAATCACTGGAAAGCACGCGACGCATTATTAGTCTCATGGACGATAGCAAGGAAGCTGGCATACGAACCCTGGTGGCACTGGATGATCAAGGCGAACAGCTGGATCGCATTGAAGAGGGCATGGACCGCATTAATGCAGATATGCGAGAGGCTGAAAAGAATCTGACCGGCATGGAGAAATGCTGTGGCATCTGTGTGCTGCCCTGGAAGAAGGTGAGCATTAAGGATGACGGAGACAGTGCATGGAAAGCCAATGACGATGGCAAAGTGGTCGCCAGTCAGCCACAGCGAGTGGTCGATGAGCGCGAGCGTGGTGGAATGGGGGCTCCGCCTCAGTCCGGCTATGTGGCCCGCATCACCAATGATGCCCGCGAAGATGAGATGGATGAGAACCTGGGCCAGGTCAACTCCATGCTGGGAAATTTACGCAACATGGCCCTGGATATGGGATCGGAGCTGGAGAATCAGAATAAGCAAGTTGATCGCATTAATGCCAAAGGCGATGCCAATAACATGCGCATGGATGGTGTTAACAAGCGAGCAAACAACTTGCTCAAAAGTTAAATGGCCAACCGATGAAGCTTCAAACTCACTTACCTTCCCCACCCTCTCCAACTACAGGGAACAAAGAAATGTTGTGGGCACAAAATGGGTCTACCGCGTTATCCAAACTCCTTATATTATATACATATACAAGAAGCTACACTGCACGATTACTTCTAACGTAACTAACCCATCTCTTAACTTTACAATTCGTATACAAACAAAAAGGAAACAATTTATTGACATTTATCGTATCGTATGGATATACTCCGTTTTTTTGGTACAAATCTTTTTGAGGCATTTTACGTAAACTATGTGAAATCAAACTAAGTAAACTATTGAGATCAACTATTGTGTGTATTGATATATTGATAGGCATACGAACTTATATACAACTTGTACTATTGCAACTACAACCAACCCTATAGAGGAAGAGTCAGATGACGGTTGGTGTCCATATTGTAGCCAATTTATATGTAACCCTCCCCCCCCCCACTATATATAGAGGCACCCATATGCATATATGTTTACTCTTACCAGTGTCGCCTTAGCTTAAGTAAAGAATTTGTCTTGTTTGCATTAGTCCCAACAAAGCAAATCCGAAACACAAAATGTTTGTGCGCAAAATATTTGTCATTAATTTTTATGCTATGTATTATTCGGTGTCCTGTGTACATTGTTTAGATTATCTACTCTATGATTATGAATTGCTACTCTATTGCCACCTTAGTTTACATTCTTAGCTGTTAAAATTGCAATTATTACTACATGAAGTTAATTCGCCACCAAAACAAAAAAACAATACGATTTAAATGTATGAATGGAATTTAAAGCTAGGACTGAGTTTTGATTCTCAAAGGCAAATATCATATCTGAATTTGAATATGTATGGCAATTTAATTCGAGATAGTTAAACACTTCAAATTAGACGGACTCAGATTTGATCCGCAACTTACTCTTTTGTTTTTTTTTTTGGCTGACAGAGATCCTCTAACTGAACCCTCCCCGAGGGTGTCGGCTGGGCAATGGACACTGTATGCACCTCGGCTAAAAGCGAGCTATACCTAGTGTCACTTGCGCGCCTTACACCCAGGAAATGCAGTGTCTAGCTAAGGCGAAGGCCAGCACTATCCAGCTTCAGTTGGGTAGAGTTGAGCCGGAGCCATGGTTAAGAGGTGCCTGGCAAAATGCTATGGGGTGGTTCTCAAGAACAAAAAGTAACCAATATGGGTCCATAAATATGCACAAAATACAAGACCAAACTCGGGCTGGGATATTAGCCCAAACGTCGGTGGAAGGCGTGACTGCTACCACCGGCGGGCACGGTGAGGAGAAATCCTCTCTTCGTGTCGCCAGCGGTCACACCTCTGTTGCGGTTGGAGTAGGCCAAGACAGTTGTACAGCTACTGCCAAGACGACAGATAAAGCCAAAGTGTGGCGTGGTACCGCAGTCCATGCAGACTCGGACTGCGAGTCGCACGGCGGCTCAATAAACTCGGAGGCCGAGGAAAAGCTGCTGCTCTCCCCAGTCCAGGCGGGTTCTAGTACCTCAAGTAAGGTAAGGCCCAAAAGGACCAAGGAGGGCATGCGAGCGAAGACCCAATACAAGGCGGCGCTTAAGATTAAAGCGCGGCTCGATGGCAGCGGTAAGCTCTCCCCAGAAGAGAGCAACAAGCTGGCATGGGCCGAGCAAAAGATCAAGGAGGGTCGCAAGCACTTTGCGGAGAGACCGGCGATGAAAGCCACCTCCGCCGCATACGTTAATAAGGTGGAGGAAAGCGTGGTAATGAAGCGGCAGCGCTCATCCGAGCAAGCGAAGGCAGAGGCCCCAGTCACCAAACGGCCATGCCCAAGACCGCGGAGCCATGCTTTACCAAGCTCTACCCCAAACACACAAAAACCGACAAAGGAGTCAGCCAGCGATGTGGCAAAACGACATCTCACCGTAGCCCTAGACGACAAAAGCGACCCTTTCGGAAAAATGACGCCAGAACAGTGAAAGCAAGTGGAGGGGATGCTGTTCGAGGAAATTTTTAAGAGGATGGACGACCCAGCAGCGCAACCGGTAACGTTTGACGGAGCAGGCTGGCTGTTTGGAGTCAAGATCCTCAAATGCATGGACGATCTCACCCTCAAGTGGGTCAAAAGCGTCGATGCAGACATGGGAAGCCCATGGGAGGGTGCTCAGCTGGAGGTTGTTGACAGAACATGTATTCCGTCAGTTCCGAAGACGAAAGTGCTTTTCCCAAGGGTAGTACCAAAGGAGCAGGCGCAGAAACTGCTACGGTGGCAAAACCCGGACGTGCCAACAAGCGACTGGAAGCTGCTATATGTTGCTAAGCCCGACAAGAACGGGCAGCACATGGTTCTCCAGATCAACAAGGAGGCCGACGATTTGCTCTACCCAAGGTTCGGGAAGATGGCGTGGGGAGTAGGTAGCGTGCACCTACGACTCAAAAAGCGCCACCCAGAAGACAAGAACGAGCACACGCTGGAGGCAGGGGAGGTCGAAAAGGACCTTGGCATCGACGAGGTGGTCGAAAGAGCCAGCAGCCTCGACATTACAGAGGCAGTGCACTCTGCTCAGAACGAAGGGGATGGTGTCTCAGCCATGGTAGTTGACCCATCCAGCCTGGAGAACGACGAGGATGAGGATTCAACCATGGTAGTTGACCCATCCGGGCCGGGGGACGCCGACAACGATCATGCAGTTGAAGGTCCTCCAGGTCAACTTGCATAAAAGCAAGCTTGCGTCGGCGGAGCTCCTGATAACCCTTGAGGAAGGGCCCGCCGATGTGGCTTTAGTTCAGGAACCTTGGATTTCGGCAGGGAACAAGGTCTCAGGGCTAAGGTCACCAAATTACAACACTTTCCACCCCACCGCGGTAAGTAAGGCACGGACAGCCATTCTGGTAAGAAAAGGCATCTACGCTTACCTTATGTCAAATTACAGCACGGACGACCTCACAGTTGTGGCCCTGGAAGGCCACGATGATGAGCCAATAATAATGGCGTCCTGCTACATGGCACACGAGCGAGAGTCACCACCATCCGAGCTCGTACGTCTAACGGCCGAGGCGGGTAGGAAAAACCAGCCACTTGTCATCGGAACGGACGCCAACGCACATCACACAGTGTGGGGCAGTCCGGACATAAACGACAGAGGTGAGTCTCTCCTAAGCTTTATACTACAAACTAACATAAAAGTAGAAAACGTTGGAGATGTGCCCACATATGTGGGACCAACATCGGCCAACGTCCTAGACCTAACTCTGACCTTAGGGAACAGTACTCAGGCATCAGAATGGAGAGTCCTCGAAAGACTCTCCTTCTCAGACCACAAGTACATCCATTTTAAGATCGAGTTCAACCACAACCAAACCAGAAAAACCTACAGGAACCCCCGGAACACCAACTGGGTGAAGTACCTTAAAACGGTAGAATCAAAACTACCTACGCCAGTGAACATCTGCTCGGTAGACGATATTGAGATGTCAGTGAAGACGCTCACGTCCAACCTAACCGAAGCATACAAATCCTCATGCAAACTCACAGTTAGCAAACGGAGAACCAGACCCCCCTGGTGGACCCCAGCGCTGAAAGAGCAGAGGAAGGACGTGCAAGAATGCTTCAAACTCGCCAAAGAAGCGGATGAGCAAATAATTTGGGAAGAATACAAGATAAGACTTCGCTTCTTCAAAAAAGAAGTACGAAAGGCAAAGCAAAACGCGTGGAGAACCTTCTGCTCCAGCATAGAGAAGGTCTCCGAAACAGCTAGACTCAGGAAACTGCTGTCAAAGCAGCCACCTATGCAGAGTCAGCTGAAAACGAACGACGACCACTGGACGGAAAGCAGCAGGGAAGCGACATGCGCTCTTCTTGATGCGCACTTCCCAGGCTGTACTGTAGTCACTGAGTCAGATAAGCCTCTTGACCTACACACGCATCAAATCAACATCCCAACTAACATCATCACTCCAATGAAAATCCGTTGGGCGATCGACTCGTTCACGAGTTACAAATCCCCAGGACTGGATGGAATATTCCCACCCATGCTAAAGACGATCAAATGCGCAATCGTCCCATGGCTGCAATCCATTTTTGAAGCTTGCTTGAGATGGAGCTATGTACCTGTGGTCTGGAGGACAGCACGCGTTGTATTCCTGCCAAAAGCGGGAAAATGGAGTCATGTGCAACCAAAGGACTACAGACCCATAAGCCTCACATCATCCTTGCTCAAAACAATGGAAAAACTGCTAGATCTCCACATAAGAGAAGGCTTGAACCTGACCTTGGAGAACAATCAGCACGCGTACACGAAAGGGAAATCGGTGGAAACGGCGCTACACTCCCTAGTAGCCACCATCGAGAAGGCACTGTACCATCAGGAATTTGCCCTGGGAGCATTCCTAGATATATCTGGTGCATTCAACAACGTCACCACAGAAGCGATAATGCGAAGCCTAAGGGCTCCAGCAATCCACAAGACATTGTACTCCTGGATATACAACCTGCTGAGCTGCAGGAGAGTACAAGCCGAGTGGGGTACCACAACCATAACGAAAGAGGCACATGGAGGAACGCCTCAGGGCGGATTCCTGTCGCCCCTTCTATGGAACCTTGTGGTCAACGAACTACTACGAAAATTCCGCAGGAAAGCACCCAAGATAACCGCATATGCTGACGACATAAGCATAATTATCATGGGGAAATGTCCATCGGCTCTTAGCTCAATCATGGACTCTACTCTCAAAGAGATACTAACAAGTGGGCCACAGAAGCCGGACTCAGTATCAATGCGGAGAAGACGGATCTGATACTTTTCACCAAGAGATACAAGGTACCGCAATGGACTCCACCTACGATAAATGGAATACAGCTAACGCCAAAGAACAACGTAAAATACCTTGGAGTAGTTATCGACAGTAAACTGTCATGGAGACTCAATGTGGAGGAAAGGGTGAAAAAGACAACCAATGCGCTATATGCATCCCAGAAGATGCTAAGCAGCACTTGGGGCCTATCACCAAGTCTAACGCACTGGCTCTTCATCTCAATAATACGACCGATACTACTACATGGCATATTGGTATGGTGGCAAGCCACGGAGAAGTCCACATATCTAAAGCTGATGGAAAAGGCCCAGCGGCAGGCACTAGTCTGCATAACGGGGGCGCTGAGGTCCACTCCAACAAAAGCACTCGAACACATCCTAGGAGTCAACCCCCTGGACATCCAAGCACGCCTCCTTGCACAAAAGACGGCCCAACGTCTTTGTGCGGCAGGCACCATGGCGCTACAAAGCTATGGACACAGCACGGTGGGTAGAGTGATCAGCAGTAGCACGGACTACATGATCCCAAAAACCAACTTCTCAGGTGCATCAGCATTAATGGGATCAGAAGACTACGTTGACAGCCAAGCGGCAATCAAAGCAATGCAGAGACACACCATGAACTGCAAAAATGTTCTGGCAATCAGGGAGGTAATAGATTCCCTCAGCATCTCTAGAAAGGTGCAAATCTACTGGATTCCCAGCCACCGGGGCATTGATGGAAACGAAATGGCTGACAGTCTTGCAAAAGCCGCAACCGCACTAAGCCAAGAAGCAACACTAAACATATCTATCTCCGTACAGACGCTACACAGCAAAATGGAGGAGATAGCGGAGAAAGAAGCAGAGGAAAAGTGGAAGAACACAACCGGCTGCAGAATCTCAAAAATCATGTGCAAGACAAGAGACAAAAAACTCACGCACTATATGCTACAGCTCCAAAGAAGAGACTGTAGACTGCTTATAGGCATACTAACTGGTCACTGCCTAGCAGCTGCTCACGCGAAAAAGCTAGGCATCACGACAACGGACATCTGCAGGAAATGTAAGGAACCTGGAGTCGTTGAAATTCTGGAACACCTTATCTGCAGCTGCCCAGCGATCGCTAAGACGAGACTAAGACATCTGCACTCCCCAAGTCTCACGTCTCTTCAAGAGGCGGCAAGGAAGTCTCCGAAACAACTATTGGCATTTGCCAAAACGGCAAACATCCTCTTGGATTTCTAATGGTACCCAGAAAAAGCCACCCGGCCTCACTAAGGACCGTAAGGTCTATGTGTGGTCCCTACAAAGGGCCAGCCGGAACTACCTACCTACCTACCATTACAATAAAATGTGCGAAGTTTGAACCATGTCACTCAATTTTTCAACTTTATACCAAAATAAACGGCATCTGGACCATAGTACACTTTTAAGAGCTTTTGCACGTGCGACAAGTTAATTAGTAGCGCCTCTAAATTGTTATACAATTGCCTGAACTTCTAAATTAACAATTTGACGAATTTTAACGCGCTCTATTTTAATTTCAATGTTTTTGAACAGTTCTTCCCTCAGTAAGCTAAACACAACACCATGAAGAAGTCGTTGGTTGTCTTTGTTTTATTATTTTCTTGCGCATTTGCTTCGTCTGCGGTAAGTTTGCACCTTCACTTGGTCATAATACTTATTTTCGAACTCAGGCTAATTTTTGCAGAGCACACTCAGGCGGAAGATAAACAAACTCAAATTTCCATCTATAACGTCTGTGGTTATAGCAGCGGTGAGCAACAAACTATGCCTCTCTAAATGGTTAAATAAGCTTGTTCGAGACCTACGACACTTAAAAGAGGATCTGACCAAATGCGCCAATTACTTTGGCAAAGCTGGAATACAACTTCCTCGTTCCTACGAAGCAGCATTATCCCGAATGATTGCAGTTTCACATGGGTGCGATAAATCCCTTTCTCAGTGTCTCATGTTACTCAAAAATTGGTCCGCAAACAAGCCAGAAATTGTTTTCTTAGCATCGGAGCTGTCGAAATTACCATGGAAAGCCAATTATTGTGAAATGTATGGAATAACTACTTTTATTGACAATGTTCAAACGAATCTTTACTTTGGCTCGCGTTGTTAAATGATATCAAATAAAATATTTAAGACTAAAATTTAAATAGTTAAGTAAGCGACTTGGACTAAGATAAGTCAGGCTTACAAATAATAGCCAACTGCTGCACCAGAGAAGATATCAAACTTTCCATAAGTATTTTTGGTATCTGAATTTAAGCCGATGATATTGACATTGACGAATTGAGCGTTTGGCCATAGGGGAGCAGCTCATAGTGGATGATTCCCTGCCAATCCCACCAAACACACAGAAGAACCTTCCTGGCCGTCAATCCAGGCTTGGCCACCGTCTGGGCAGCTTCACCGCTTTTCGACCACGACCGTTTGCGCTTCACGTTGTCGTAAAAGACCCACTTTTCATCGCCAGTCACCATCCGCTTCAAAAACAGGTCGATTTTGTTGCGATTCAGAAGCGATTCGCATGCATCCATACGGGCAAAAATGTTTCTTTGCGTCAAGTCGTGTGGCACCCATACATCGAGCTTCTTTTTAAATCCAAGCTTCTTCAAATGGTTTATAACGGTTTGATGACTCATGCCCAGCTCTTGGCCGATGCTACGGCTGCTACTATGCCGGTCTCTTTCGATCAATTCAGCGATTTTATCGCAATTTTCGACGACAGGCCTTCCGGACCGTGGCGCATCTTCGATCACCTCTGCACCAGAACGAAAACGTTGAAACCATCGTTGTGCGGTGGAAATGGAAACTGTATCGGGTCCATAAACTGCACAAATTTTATTGGCAGCATGAGATGCATTTTTGCCTTTATCGTAGTAGTACTGTAAAATATGCCGTATTTTCTCTTTATTTTGCTCCATGTTTGCGACGCTATAACTCACGAACGACTGAAAACAAACAACAATAAATCAAACACACGTGTTAGCGCGTGAAAAGAGCTTTCCAAAAAGCTCTAGAGTGAACCGATGCGACGAATACAACTAGAACAACGCGCTTGCAAAGACAAGCTTGCGGAAATACCGCAAGACTTTTTTGACAACCTTATATGTTGGAAAACAGCCAAATGAAAAGCGAGCGGTAAATTAAGGAGAGAACATTATTCTGAGCAGTATATGCCGATAATTTCTTCTTGTCTTATGACTTGGCCGTGGTTTTGATGACAAAACGATTGGCATATGTAGGCACCATGCTAAAAAACATACCGAAGGACATCATAGATCAGCTCTGTTTTTTAACATGTTGGACGTGGCGGACTTAGCTGCATTTTTCATTCATAACAATTTGGGGCTTGTCAAGAGGAACGACCGGAGACGTGTCTTCCTTATGGAACTGGCAGAACAGCTGGTGTTCCCTCACATGGAGCAGAGAGCAACGAATCCTATTGTAGGAGGTATTCAACGCGTCAAGCGGTAAGCACTTCATTTATTCTATTCAAATTCTAAAATAAATTGTTCAACGTTTTTTCGCAGGTAGCTACATGTTAACAGATAGATGATCAACCAGCCCATTTCGCTTCCTCTGCTACTCGATTATCGTAGTCGCTGTGCTATAAAATTGATAAACAGTAGCGAAAAACGCGTTTTCATTGCATGTATTGCAAAAATGCAATTGCAGCATTCACAAGCCAGATACACGTGCATTGAATACAAGAAGAAGAAGAAGAAGAAGAATTTAAGGCAATTGTCCCCCAATTTCCCCCAGCACGCCAGAGTTAACAGATTTTTGGATAAACGCGGTCTTCAAATGATTCAATCAAAAGTTGGAATATCTATCTAAAAGAGCGCAATTTGAATGTGCCAATAATGACATGACCTCTAACTAACTAAACATTAAAACATAACTTTAAAAACATAAAAGTTTTTCTCAATAAAACACTTTTTCCGACCGATAGTTCCTATGGCAGCCGATTCGGGCAGTTCCGACATATTAGCAGCGTGCAGTCAAAAGAAGACTCAGTACAAAATTTCAGTTCGATATTTTCAAAATTTGCACAATTAAATTGCATTTTGTATATTGCGTTCCCAATGACCCTGTCCGCATTTGCTGAATTTTGTAGATTTTTGCCATGAAAAATAAGTTAAAATTGTTGTCGCTGAGTGTTGCAAGTACAAAAGTATTTTAGCTGCTTGGTTTTATGTGTAACTAACTTTATGGAATATCAACTAAATGCTAATAATTATTGTATGGATGCACGGAGCGATGCGGGCACCACCCGCGCGAAGCGAGACCAGCTAGGAAACTGAGACCAGCAGACTGACGGTAGACTGAAACCAGAGACCATGTGGGAACAAATGATATTCAAAATTTAAGTATGGCTGGTATGAATGTATATCCGGGGTAAGCATCTACAGGATCTGCACAAGTCCCAATGTGGAGGAAACCTTGTTAATGATTCTCACTGTGATGTGTGTTTTGTAGTTAAGACGACGAACAGTTTCCGATGAGTATGGAAACTGATAAATCCGTAGTACTGAGCAAGTGCACCGAGTACAGATTTTTGTAGTTGCGTCGATGGTAACCACGCGTTGTGGACTTTGTTTGCCACTCGTTGCGGACTTTGCTAGCCACGCGTTGTGGACTTTGCTTGCCACGCGATGTGGACCTTGATTGCCACGCGTTGTGGACTTTGCTTGCCACTGTACGCTGTGGTACTTACATATGTACACACACATGCAAGTGTGTTCGCGCGCCAGAAGAGTGTAAAAAAGGGGCGAGTGCTGCTGTGAAATGCAGTATCCTCATATATTCATTAGAAATGGGCACAATACGGGAATGTCGCTAGACCCGCAAATCAATACGTGGTCGTGTGGGATACACGTTTGATGACTCTTGCGAGCGATGTTGCTTTTATTCTAATTATTTCATCCTTTTTCTACCTTACGGTATAATCACAATAACTAAACAATTTTAAAAACTTGCACGCGGATGTTTCTTGTGCTTCATTAGAATTGGACGGAAGCCTCTACCTTCTATGTACCTTAAAATGCGACGTTAGAATTGAAATTTCACAATATGACTTGCCTAGTTTTCTTTACTGGAATGAATTAAAAAACTCATCTAACCCAAATTAATCGCAGAACATTAAAAAAGATCTTATAAAAGAGACCGAAGTCATTTTTTGAACCAAACCCTTTTTCTAAACTGATAAGTCCCTGTTCGGGTCCAGGTTAGCGAGGTCTTAAATTTTGAGGGTTCGGTTCACAGTCCGGTTCGAAGGTCCCAAGAAAACTCCAACCCAGTCGGTTCTGTATGGTTCGATCAGCACTGTTTAGCTAACTGCTTGACTCTTAAGATTGTTCGTGCTTTCTGTGTATTGTAATTCCTTTAAATTGTAATATTTGTAATCCGGCCTTCAACGGAAACAACGCAGTTTTTACGATGATGAACATTAAATTTTGGTGCTTTAGCAATTTTCCAGGTAATTTTCTAGCTAACTTCTCTTCTTTCAAAATCATTAAGAACAGCAGTAACCGCCAAATTTAAAATGTTGTTTTGACTTTTATTCTCTGCTGCTATTTTCATAATCTCCAGACTTTAAATCACCCGAAGAGAGTCTTAAAATTTGTATATAACGATCATTGGTCATGAATTCCGTCTTTCAAAAGTCGGAATATTCATCTCGGATAGTGCGACTTTAATGTGCCAATAATGACCTGATCCATTGGTTGAATTATAGTGTTTTTCTATACTTACCCAATGAGTATTACCCAGTTGAAACTGTGAAGCATCCAATGACAGCAAAGCTTTTACAATTCAAAAAACAGTTTTTAGAGCTTTTTTACATGCGACAAGTTAATTAGTATTGCCTTTAAACTATTATACAATTGCCTGAACTTCTTAATTAACAATTTAACGAATATTAACGCGCTCTATTTTAAATTCAATGTTTTTGAACAGTTCTTCCCTCAGTTAGCTAAACACAACACCATGAAGAAGTCGTTGGTTGTGTTTGTTTTATTATTTTTTTGTGCATTTGCTTTGTCTGCGGTAAGTTTGCACCTTCACTTGGTCATAATACTTATTTTCGAACTCACTAATTTTTGCAGAGCACACTCAGGCGGAAGATAAACAAACTCAAATTTCCACCTATAACGACTGTGGTTATAGCAGCGGTGAGAAACCAACTATGCCTCTCTAAATGGTTAAATAAGCTTGTTCGAGACCTACGACACTTAAACGAGGATCTGACCAAATGCGCCAATTACTTTGGCAAAGCTGGAATACAACTTCCTCGTTCCTACGATGGTGCATTATCCCAAATCATTGCAGTTTCACATGGGTGCGATAAATCCCTTTCTGACTGTCTCATGTTACTCAAAAAGATGTCCGCAAACATGCCAGAATTTGTTCTCTTAGCATCGGAGCTGTCGAAATTACCATGGAATCCCAATTATTGTGAAAAATATGGAATAAGTACTTTTCTTGACAATGTTCAAACGCATCTTCGCTTTGTCTCGCGTTGTTAAATGATATCAAATAAAATATTTAAGACTAAAATTTAAATAGTTAAGTAAGCGACTTGGACTAAGATAAGTCAGGCTTACAAATAATAGCCAACTGCTGCACCAGAGAAGATATCAAACTTTCCATAAGTATTTTTGGTATCTGAATTTAAGCCGATGATATTGACATTATCGGCAAAAACAAATGGTCGGTAAGCAGGGCGTTTTCAGAGATTGAGAAGCAGTCTAAACTGATGGGCTTAGCGGTAAGCGAGGACAAGACGAAGTCCCTAGTATCCACGGACAGTTCAACTTAAACCCTAGGAGGTTCAACTTAGTCTCTGCAGACCTTTTGCATATTAAAGTGTGTATAACTTTTTTGTTTTGCGTGTTAGAGACGAATCCTAGAAGCGAGTATTGAGAACACAATGAGCAGGAAATCAGACCGATTATGTGTTTGTATTCGGTTTTATCCGTGCTTTCGAAAAAATGGTGTGGCATACGATTGAGACTCTGACTGTCTTGGTTGTGTGTAGAATGTGTATGTGGAACGTACAAATTGATTGCAACGGCGTTAGAAGACTAAAAGATGCTTTGAACACGCGATCTAACACAATCACGAAAATTAGCAATCATGATTGCACATCCTGCCCGTTCACCAGAACAATCTATTAAAAATAGTCGATTTTTTGTCATCGATTTCAGTATCATTCAGTATAATTATTATACGATAACGGCAACTCGAGACCCGGTCGACTATTAGAAAGCAAGTCGGCAGCCATCGACGATGTTTGGAACATGCTTAAGAAGAACTTGGAGCGTTTATATGTTCCGTGTGCCGAGGCCGCACTGAAAGGATTAGTATATGTTGGAAAACTAACAAATGAAAAGCGAGCGGTAGATCAAGGAGAGAACATTTTTCTGAACAGTATATGCCGATAATTTCTTCTTGTCTTATGACTTGGCCGTGGTTTTGATGACAAAACGATTGGCATATGTAGGCACCATGCTAAAAAACATAGCCTGCATACCGAAGGAAATGTTGGATCCAAGTCGAGATGTATTTAGCACAGTATTCGGTTGCTCATATGTGCCAAAAAAGAAAAAAGCTGTGGTTCTCATACCGAGCATTAAAATAGCACCGTCGACACATCGAAGTCATCGAAGAAGCCATTTTAAATTCTGGACTACAATATGTATAAATCCGAAGTGGACATCATAGATCAGACGGTTGGCGGCTATACATGCAAACGGGGCACAAGCCGATGGCCTCTAGCTCTGTTGTCGCTGTGTGTTGCAAGTACAAAAGTATTTTAGCTGCTTGGTTTTATGTGTAACTAACTTTATGGAATGTCAACTAAATGCTAATAATTATTGTATGGATGCATGGAGCAATGCGGGCACCACCCGCGCGAAGCGAAACCAGCTAGGAAACTGAGACCAGCAGACTGACAGGAGACTGAAACCAGAGACCATGTGGGAACGAATGATCTTCAAAATTTAAGTATGGCTGGTATGAATGTATGTCCGGGGTAAGCTTCTACAGGATCTGCACAAGTCCCAATGTGGAGGAAACCTTGTTAATGATTCTCACTGTGATGTGTATTTTGTAGTTGAGTCGACGAACTGTTTCCGATGAATATGGAAACTGATAAATCCGTAGTACTGATCAAGTGCACCGAGTACAGATTTGTGTAGTTGCGTCGATGGTAACCACGCGTTGTGGACTTTGTTTGCCACTCGTTGCGGACTTTGCTAGCCACGCGTTGTGGACTTTGCTTGCCACGCGATGTGGACTTTGATTGTCACGCGTTGTGGACTTTGCTTACCACTGTACGCTGTGGTACTTACATACACTGCTCGCCACTTGAATAGGACGAAAACGAAATGGTAGAATAACGATATTTTTTGCATATTATCTTCGCTCTTTCTGGTATATTCCAAGTTTTGGAATAGAACCGTTATAAAGTTGTTTGCACTTTATGTGAGCACTCGCAAAAATTCAATGGAATTTTTGCGCCACTTGAATAGAACATGCATTTTATTTGGTCGGTATCGTTGACACGTACACACAAATTTTGGTTTACTTAAACTTTTTGCTTTAATTGAAGTGTATATAAAACTAAAAAAAATTAAAATGGGGCGTGGCACTTCATTATCTGAGTCGGAAAAAGGAAAAATCCAAGCTTACAAGGATTCTGGCCGTTCTATTGCTAAAATAGCAAAAAAAAAAGTCGACAGGAGCCGTCACGCCATAACAAATTTTTTAAATAATGAGGCTAATTATGGTAAAAACATGAAGGGCCGCACCCACAGTGTGCTTACCATCGCGGACAAGCGACTTAAATTAAGAGAAGCTTCCAATTCGCACGACTCTTTGGCCAAGATAAGGGAAAAATGCAACTTTAAAGCAAGTTTGACAACCATGCGTCGTGTTATTAATAATGCTACACACCTGAAGAGACTAAAAATCAAGAAGAAGCCACCTCATAACCCGGCTCGGAAGTTACAACGCCTTGATTTCGCGCGCGTCACATGTCACCCGAACTTCGGAGTGGCAACGTGTTGTCTTTTCGGACGAAAAGATTTCGAGTTGGAGGGCCCCGATGGCTACAGCTACTATTTTCATGATCTTCGAAAAGAACCACACCATCTTGATAAGTTGCACAGCAGTGCTGGAGGTATTATGGTATGGGGGGCCATTTCCTATTATGGCACCTGTGAGCTTAAATTTATTCCAACCACCATGAATGTGTTGTGTTATAATGGTATATTGAAAGAGGCCTTTCCACACTTCCAAACTCTTTTTGCAAATCTAAAATGGATTTATCAACATGATAATGCCCCTATACATACGGCCCGGATTGTTAAATCGTATATAGCGAGCCAAAACGTGGAGTTATTAAACTGGCCACCCTATTCACCGGACTTGAATATCATTGAGAGTGTGTGGGGATGGCTAACACGTGAAGTATATGGATCAGGTCAGCAATATTCGAGCGTTCCCGAACTAATTGCAGCTATCAAATTAGCATGGGGCTCGATATCGTTGAATTATTTGGGAAAATTGTATGCATCCCTTCCAGACCGAATGTGTGAGGTTTTGGAGAAAAAAGGAGGCTCAACACACTATTAAAAACTTTTTTTGGTTTAAAAACATGTTAGTAATTTCTTATTTAAGTAATATTGTTATTTGAAAAGGATTGAAATATTCTTAAATGGTTTTTAGATAAAGTGTCCTATTCAAGTGGTGCAAAATGAAGACTCCAAAATTTGTTACTTATTGGTTAACAATGTTTTTTGTGTACTTACAACTTTTGAATAATTTTGTAATTTTCGTCTTATTACTACAGTTAAATATACTTTATAAGAAAACAAAAATGATTTTCCTAGATGGCTTGGTTTAGCAGCAATTAACTATAGAAAATCGACTTTAGAGGTGTCCTATTCAAGTGGCGAGCAGTGTATGTACACACATATGTAAGTGTGTTCGCACGCCAGAAGAGTGTAAAAAAGGAGCGAGTGCTGCTGTGAAATGCAGTATCCTCACATTTTCATTAGAAATGGGCACAATACGGGAATGTCGCTAGACCCGCAAATCAATACGTGGTCGTGTGGGATACACGTTTGATGACTCTTGCGAGCGATGTTGCTTTTATTCTAATTATTTCATCCTTTTTCTACCTTACGGTATAATCACAATAACAACAATTTTAAAAACTTGCACGCGGATGTTTCTTGTGCTTCATTAGAATTGGACGGAAGCCTCTACCTTCTATGTACCTTAAAATGCGACGTTAGAATTGAAATTTCACAATATGACTTGCCTAGTTTTCTTTACTGGAATGAATTAAAAAACTCATCTAACCCAAATTAATCGCAGAACATTAAAAAAGATCTTATAAAAGAGACCGAAGTCATTTTTTGACCCAAACCCTTTTCCAAACTGATAAGTCCCTGTTCGGGTCTAGGTTAGCGAGGTCTTAAATTTTGAGGGTTCGGTTCACAGTCCGGCTCGAAGGTCCCAAGAAAACTCCAACCCAGTCGGTTCTGCATGGTTCGATCAGCACTGTTTAGTTAACTGCTTGACTCTTAAGACTGTTCCTGCTTTCTGTGTATTGTAATTCCTTTAAATTGTAATATTTGTAAGCCGGCTTTCAACGGATACAACGCAGTTTGTAGGATGATGAACATTAAATTTTGGTGCTTTAGCAATTTTTCATGTAATTTTCTAGCTAACTTCCATTCTTCCAAAGTCATTAAGACCAGCAGTGATCGCCAAATCTTAAATGTTGTTTTGATTTTTATTCTCTGCTGCTATTTTCATAATCTCCAGACTTTAAATCACCCGAAGAGAGTCTTCAAATTTGTATATAACGAACATTGGTCATGAATTCCGTCTTTCAAAAGTCGGAATATTCATCTCGGATAGTGCGACTTTAATGTGCCAATAATGACCTGATCCATTGGTTGAATTATAGTGTTTTTCCATACCTACCCAATGAGTATTACCCAGTTGAAACTGTGAAGCATCCAATGACAGCAAAGCTTTTACAATTCAAATAACAGTTTTTAGAGCTTTTTTACATGCGACAAGTTCATTAGTATTGCCTTTAAACTATTATACAATTGCCTGAACTTCTTAATTAACAATTTAACGAATATTAACGCGCTCTATTTTAAATTCAATGTTTTTGAACAGTTCTTCCCTCAGTTAGCTAAAGACAACACCATGAAGAAGTCGTTGGTTGTGTTTGTTTTATTATTTTTTTGCGCATTTGCTTCGTCTGCGGTAAGTTTGCACCTTCACTTGGTCATAATACTTATTTTCGAACTCACTAACTAATTTTTGCAGAGCACACTCATGCGGAAGATAGACATACTCAAATTTCCACCTATAACGTCTGTGGTTATAGCAGCGGTGAGAAACCAACAATGCTTCTCTAAATGGTTAAATAAGCTTGTTCGAGACCTACGACACTTAAACGAGGATCTGACCAAATGCGCCAATTACTTTGGCAAAGCTGGAATAAAACTTCCTCGTTCCTACGATGCAGCACTATCCCAAATCATTGCAGTTTCACATGGGTGCGATAAATCCCTTTCTGAGTGTCTCATGTTACTCAAAAAGATGTCCGCAAAAATGCCAGAATTTTTTCTTTTAGCATCGGAGCTGTCGAAATTAACATCGAAAGCCAATTATTGTGAAAAGTATGGAATAACTACTTTTATTGCCAATGTTCAAACGCATCTTCGCTTTGTCTCGAGTTGTTAAATGATATCAAATAAAATATTTAAGACTAAAATTTAAATAGTTAAGTAAGCGACTTGGACTAAGATAAGTCAGGCTTACAAATAATAGCCAACTGCTGCACCAGAGAAGATATCAAACTTTCCATAAGTATTTTTGGTATCTGAATTTAAGCCGATGATATTGACATTATCGGCAAAAACAAATGGTCGATAAGCAGGGCGTTTTCAGAGATTGAGAAGCAGTCTAAACTGATGGGCTTAGCGGTAAGCGAGGACAAGACGAAGTCCCTAGTATCCACGGACAGTTCAACTTAAACCCTAGGAGGTTCAACTTAGTCTCTGCAGACCTTTTGCATATTAAAGTGTGTATAACTTTTTTGTTTTGCGTGTTAGAGACGAATCCGTCCATGACTTCCTAGAAGCGAGTATTGAGAACACAATGAGCAGAAAATCAGACCGATTATGTGTTTGTATTCGGCTTTATCCGTGCTTTCGAAAAAATGATGTGGCATACGATTGAGAATCGAACTCTCTTGGTTGTGTGTAGAATGTGTATGTGGAACGTACAAATTGATAGCAACAGCGTTAGAAGACTAAAAGATGCTTTGAACACGCGATCTAACACAATCACGAAAATAAGAAATCATGATTGCACATCCTGCCCGTTCACCAGAACAATCCAAAAAAAATAGTCGATTTTTTGTCATCGAGATCAGTATCATTCAGTATAATTATTATACGATAACGGCAACTCGAGACCCGGTCGACTATTAGAAAGCAAGTCGGCAGCCATCGACGATGTTTGGAACATGCTTAAGAAGAACTTGGAGCGTTTATATGTTCCGTGTGCCCAGATAACTATTGACAAGCAATTGTTCCCGTTCCGAGGCCGCACTGAAAGGATTAATATATGTTGGAAAACAGACAAATGAAAAGCGAACGGTAAATTAAGGAGAGAACATTGTTCTGAGCAGTATATGCCGATAATTTCTTTTTGTCTTATGACTTGGCAGTGGTTTTGATGACAAAACGATTGGCATATGTAGGCACCATGCTAAAAAACATAGCCTGCGTACCGAAGGACATCATAGATCAGATGGTTGGCGGCAATACACGCAAATGGGGCACAATCCGATGGCCTCTAGCTCTGTTTTTTAACATGTTGGACGTGGCGGACTTAGCTGCATTTTTCATTCATAACAATTTGGGGCATGTCAAGAGGAACGACCGGAGACGTGTCTTCCTTATGGAACTGGCAAAACAGCTGGTGTTCCCTCACATGGAGCAGAGAAAACGAATCCTATTATAAGAGGTATTCAACGCGTCAAGCGGTAAGCACTTCATTTATTCTATTCAAATTCTAAAATCCATTGTTCAACGTTTTTTGCAATTCAATCAAAAGTCGGATCATCTATCTAAAAGAGCGCAACTGGAATGTGCCAATAATGACATGACCTCTAACTAACTATAACTTCGGTATACCGGTACGTACCGGTATGAACCATTAAAATATAAAGAAAGATCGGGCATTGGTTTTGCGTCCACCCAATTTCATAGCGAAGACATATTAATTACACCCCGGTAAACAAACGTTCTACACTTATTTGCCCTTTTCAAAGACATTCATCAACACAATAGTAGAAACTTTTTCAAGTTTACTGACCACCATTTCCTTCTTCCATCTTCCTTGTTTTTGTAAACATTTTAAGCTCAGGAACCGCCGGAGGTTCGAGCCCATCGTGAAGTATAAGATTCGGTTCGATGACCTGTTCCTTAACTTATCAAACCTGAGGATAGATATGGTTATGAGGTACATAGATATGGAAAAATTAAGTTGTCATGTTGCAACTAGACTATTACTTTATTTCCCTTTTCATAGTCGTAATATTCCCAGTTTGGATATGACTTACAAAACTGATCTCCATTAGATAATTCACCAGAGGATCCAAGTACTAAGCAATGATTTTTTTCCATCCGTAATATAAAGAAACTTATAAAAGTCGACTTGAATAATTTTCTGATCCAAATGTTTTTCCAAACATAATAGAATTTGGAGGTCCGGTAGATGGTCCGAACCGAACCGGTTCTGCGGGGTTCAGTTCCGTCAGTGATTGATGCCATTAAACAGTTTTGTGAAAATACTGAACTATTTGTATTTTCCTGTTTCTTTTCATAAAAAATAAATGTATGATTTGAATTAGCCTCCACTTTCAAATAACGGATTTGTGCCAGAGCAGCTGTCCTCATTCAGTTTTACTTGAACGGAAATGGATAACACAAGTACTTTTCTGTTCAATTGTTATTATGACATTCAATGAGGGTCTAAGAATATAGGATGCAATATTTTTAAAAAGACTGGTCTCGCCAAAACCAAGTGCCATCTTTGAAGTCTTGTTTTTGCACCCAGAACCGCAACTGTACCGGTACAATGTTTCGGTTCTTTTCTGTCTTTTCGGTTCCAAGAATATCGGTTCTCGAATACCGGTATACAAAAAATTAAAAATATGGGTTCCGGTGACGGTTCTGGCTCTGAGTTTTAATCGGTTCTCTTCGGTATACGGTTCCGGTTCTGATTCCGGTTTGATGCCTTGATTAAAACATAACATTATAAACAAAAAAGTTTTTTTTAATAAAACACATTTTCCGACCGATAGTTCCTATGGCAGCAATAAGATATAGTCTTCCGATTCGGGCAGCTCCGACATATTAGCAGCGTGCAGTCAAAAGAAGACTCAGTACAAAATTTCAGTTCGATATTTTTAAAATTTGCACAATTAAATTGCATTTTGTATATTGCGTTCCCAATGACCCTGTCCGCATTTGCTGAATTTTGTAGATTTTTGCCTTAAAAAATAAGTTAAAATTGTTGTCGCTGTGTGCTGCAAGTACAAAAGTATTTTAGCTGCGAGGTTCTATGTGTAACTAACTTTATGGAATATCAACTAAATGCTAATAATTATTGTATGGATGCATGGAGCAATGCGGGCACCACCCGCGCGAAGCGAAACCAGCTAGGAAACTGAGACCAGCAGACTGACAGGAGACTGAAACCAGAGACCATGTGGGAACGAATGATCTTCAAAATTTAAGTATGGCTGGTATGAATGTATGTCCGGGGTAAGCTTCTACAGGATCTGCACAAGTCCCAATATGGAGGAAACCTTTTTGATTCTCACTGTGATGTGTGTTTTGTAGTTGAGTCGACGAACTGTTCGCGATGAGTATGGAAACTGATAAATCCGTAGTACTGAGCAAGTGCACCGAGTACAGATTTGTGTAGTTGCGTCGATGGTAACCACGCGTTGTGGACTTTGTTTGCCACTCGTTGCGGACTTTGCTAGCCACGCGTTGTGGACTTTGCTTGCCACGCGATGTGGACTTTGATTGCCACGCGTTGTCGACTTTGCTTGCCACTGTACGCTGTGGTACTTACATATGTACACACACATGCAAGTGTGTTCGCGCGCCAGAAGAGTGTAAAAAAGGAGCGAGTGCTGCTGTGAAATGCAGTATCCTCATATATGTATTAGAAATGGGCACAGGACGGGAATGTCGTGTGAGAGGAATATTTTCAGCAGCGATGTTGCTTTTATTCTAATTATTTCCTTCCTTTTCTACTCTACGGTATATTCACAATAACTAAACAATTTTAAAAACCTGCACGCTGATGCTTCTTGTGCTTCGTTTAGAATTGGAAGGAAGCCTCTACCTACTATGTACCTTAAAATGCGACGTTAGAATTGAAATTTCACATTATGACTAGCCTAGTTATCTTTAATGGAATGAATTAAAAAACTCATCTAACCCAAATTAATCGCAGAACATTAAAAAGATCTTATAAAAGAGACCGAGGTCATTTTTTGAACCAAACCCTTTTCCAAACTAATAAGTCCCGGTGCGGGTCCAGGTTAGCGAGGTTTTAAATTTTGAGGGTTCGGTTCACAGTCCGGTTCGAAGGTCCCAAGAAAACTCCAACCCAGTCGGTTCTGCATGGTTCGATCAGCACTGTTTAGTTAACTGCTTGACTCTTAAGACTGTTCCTGCTTTCTGTGTATTGTAATTCCTTTAAATTGTAATATTTGTAAGCCGGCCTTCAACGGATACAACGCAGTTTTTAGGATGATGAACATTAAATTTTGGTGCTTTAGCAATTTTTCATGTAATTTTCTAGCTAACTTCTATTCTTCCAAAGTCATTAAGACCAGCAGTGATCGCCAAAACTTAAATGTTGTTTTCATTTTTATTCTTTGCTGATATTTTCATAATCTCCAGACTTTAAATCACCCGAAGAGAGTCTTCAAATTGGTATATAACGAACATTGGTCATGAATTCCGTCTTTCAAAAGTCGGAATATTCATCTCGGATAGTGCGACTTTAATGTGCCAATAATGACCTGATCCATTTGTTGAATTATAGTGTTTTTCTATACCTACCCACTGAGTATTACCCAGTTGAAACTGTGAAGCATCCAATGACAGCAAAGCTTTTACAATTCAAAAAAGAGTTTTTAGAGCTTTTTTACATGCGACAAGTTAATTAGTATTGCCTTTAAACTATTATACAATTGCCTGAACTTCTAAATTAACAATTTCACGAATATTTTTGCGTTCTATTTAAATTGAAATATTTTTGAATAGTTCTTCCGCTTAGTTAGCTAAGCACAACATCATGATGCAGTCGTTGGTTCTGTTTGTTTTATTAGTTTTTTATCATTTTTTTGCGCATTTGCTTCGTCTGCGGCAAGGTTACAATTTCACTTGGTCATAAAACAGTTTTAAGAGCTTTTTTACATGCGACAAGTTAATTAGTATTGCCTCTAAATTAATATACTTTTTTTTAATTTTAGAGATTAAATCCGAATCTTATCCCTTATATTGCCCATATATTTCATATTATCGATTTTGAGGGCGGGCGCGAGTCCACTAAATGTGGTCCGATCGGGGCAAAACTGGTTATACCCTTGCAAAGGGTATTATAATTTTGCCCAGAAGTTTGCAACGCATATTATATGCTTTCAAACAGATTTTCAAACTTTGGTCGAGATCGGATGACTATATCTCATAGCTGCCATAGGACCGATCGGTCGGAAAATGGGTCTTAGGGAAAATAACTTTTTTGTTTTCAAGTCAATCGTTCTTAAGGTCGGTGATTTTTAATATTACACGCTTTCAAACTAATTTGAAAAACTTGATCGATATCGGGGGATTATATCTTATGGTTGCCATAGGACCGATCGGTCGAAAATAGTTCTTACTATGAAATTTTTTGTGTTTTTAATGTCTTTTACTCACTGTTCTTTAAACTCACTGATTACTTATTCTGTATGCTTTTAAATATATTCGCCAATTTGGTCGAAATCGGATGACTATATCTAAAGGCTGCCATAGGACCGATCGGTCGGAAAATGAGTCTTAGTGAGAATAACATTTTCGTTTTAAGTTTTATCGTTCTTAAACTCGGGGATTTTTTTTATTTGATATGTTTTCAAAAAGATTCGCGAAATTTGGTCGAAATCAGATGTTTATCTGTCGGAAAATGGGCTTTAGTTAGAAAAAACTTTGATTTTTAAGTAAGCGTTCTTAAACTTTGACATTTCAAAAACTGCATTTGCAAGGGTATAAAAACTTCGGCACAGACGAAGTTAGCTTGGCCTTCTCGTTATTATTTAAATTAATTGTAATAATTAAAAAACAATTATTATAAAAAAATTAACAAATAATTTTAATTTCTTAATTTTTAAAATGGAAAAAAACACATATGTATGTTATTTTTTATAAATCAACTGAAAGGTATTATTGCGTAGATCATATATATAGGTCGATATATGATCTGGCTCCTTCGGTTCAAAAGATATTTGAATTTAATTTTTATTTTCAATCTATATTATAAAAATTGGCGAGTAAATTATTATTTTTCAATTTAAAAATAAAAGTTTATCCTGTTTTCGAATTAACCGCCAAACAATAACATATATGTATTTTTCCCACTCTTCTTGGAGGCTTTTTTGGGCTTCATTTTTTTTTAAACTCATAATTATTAAATACGGTCCCTGGTTTTGCTCCAGCCAACTATGGAGGTGGTAACCGTCAATCTGAGTTGGAATTTTTAAGCTGTTAAGCTGTAATTGCTTGGATCACTTGCGAACATTGCTACAGTCGCAGGGATCCGTCTTGCTGCATTATGTCCTTTAAAGAATTACAGGATTTTGTTTGGCCAAAAGTTTGGGGAAAACCTGCCAAGGCTACCACCTCGATTAGTGAAGAGATTGGGCGTCTAAGCAGTGCCATTTGCTTGACTGGCGATAAGAACCTAATCCCCAAATCTTTCGAGAAGTTGGTGTTGATCCACAATGGTATGGCGGCCCTTGAATAGGTAACGCCTTTCGCTAATAAAAAACGAAACAAAAAATGTTAACCATTAAAAGTTGTGTTTAGTTTGTATTCAAGAGTTCAAGAGTTGCTGAACATAAAAGAGAAATAGATAAAGAAGAAAAGGAAGAGCAAGCGTCAAAGGAGAAAGGTGTTGACTCGACCGATGCCACGCACTAAGTGAGACATAATTCGTTTGGGCTCTGGTTTTATAGGCAGCTGGGCGCAGTCGCTAGCGACGTCGATTACCACGCGGTCGATAACAATGCAATCGATATAACCTGTCGTCAGCTGTTGGCGATTGATAGGCGCGCGTGTTTGAATTTTTAATTTAATTGGGGCTGTTGCATTTCTCGCCCGCTTGGGCTGTGGTTTGTAAGTATAAGGAATAAACGGGCTAAATCAAATAAAATCAAAGAGTTTATAAAATTGAAAATGGAAGTCACTATAGGAATTTAAGAGGTCAATGCCAATGCTATGGTCTCTTTCATGGAAACAATTTGTGTAGTGCTGGAGTTAGAATGAGTGCTCTTTATTATGGGCTGCGGGAGCAGAATTTGACCACTGAGACTTACTGATATAGCGACAACCCAAAATGCATCGTGAGATTAGAATTAGCTGGGCCGCACATTAAACCAGAGGTAATAGTTGTAGCCACAGCCAGCTCTATGGACTGGAGGCGGATTATACACGCCTGCCTTATTAGAGGAGGAACAAGTAGGTAAATACGGATTTAAAGGTGGCTGCAACGGTAACTGCGGGAGCATCGAAAGCTACCACAGTAAGCCGGAGGAGCCAATACTATAATGGGCTGTGAAGACTGCAAAGGCGTGGGGCTGTTTGGCCGCTTTACACTCAGAGAAAAAATAGAGAATTTCGCTCTTGAATCAAGAGCATTCGTTCTCAAAAGTACGGTGAGAGTGAAAATTCTTGATCCAAGAGCGAAATTCTTGATTCAAGAGTGAATTTTTTATCCCGACATTCCTGATTCAAGAGTTTCAGCTCTTGATCCAAGTATGAATAATGATTGATTCAAGAGTTTCAGTACTTGATCCAAGAACGAATAATTCTCAAAATAAAAAAATTAAAAAGAATATTTGGGGTGGGGTGGGAGGTGGGAGACACACGACCGACCCGACCCGACCCCGACCGACGTGTCGTGGTGGGTAACGTCTCGTCTACCTCCCCCGTCCCACGCACCATTATCAACCACACCAACCCCAACACCACCACCACCCACCCACCAAACTTTGTTTTAAGTTGTGATTGATTTTGAGATAACCACATAGATATTTTTTTTTTTTTACTTACTTTTCTGGGACTTGAACTCGGTACCTCGAAAGACTGAAACACACACAGGCGACGGGCATTTTAACGAGCTCAGCTAACCTTCGTAAGGTAAAATGCGCGACGAAATCACACTTATAAATAGACGCAGTTGCCTTTATAACACAACAACAAACTGCGCATGCGCTCTCACTCTCTGCGCTCTCATTCTCTCAACGACGCGACGAAATCACACTTATAAATAGACGCAGTTGCCTTTATAACACAACAACAAACTGCGCATGCGCTCTCACTCTCTGCGCTCTCATTCTCTCAACGACGCGACGAAATCACACTTATAAATAGACGCAGTTGCCTTTATCACACAACAACAAACTGCGCATGCGCCCTCACTCTCTGCGAGAGCGACTCCAACGCTACTCTCTCAAAGTTAAGTTGCCCTCACCCCCCTTGCCTATAAAAAACAAAATTGAGAACGTTTAGAACGAATTTACCTCGATTCCAAGAGCAAAATTCTTGAAAATTCAAGAGCGACTAATTTTTTTTTCAAGAGCGTTCGTACTCAAATTATTCGTTCTAGTTTTTTCTTAGTGTAGGGCCGTTCCGTGGGTTGAGCAGGTTTAGTCTCGGGTGGTGTGCATACATGGGGCAAATGGCATACCAGCCATATCAACGGGAGAAGCTTACCGAAAAAGATTCTCCGCCACAAGTGATGCAGCTTTCGTAATTGAAATGCTTTTTATTGGCCAGATTTCATAAAAATGGTTGCCACTCGCACACTTTGATCAGCTCCACTTGTTTGTCCACCTCGCAGTTTTGTAGTTAGGTCTTCTTTATCTAAGTGGGCATAGTACATTCAT
>JBAMBO010000165.1:0-16955 GCA_037044535.1 Lordiphosa magnipectinata | reverse complement strand
GAATAAAGCACAAACTCCAGAAACTTGAGCACTTATGACTCCGTAAAATTTAGGCAGCAGGTCATTTTTTTTTTTTTAAATGCTCGTATGCAATAAATAATCGTTAACTTACTAATATATCAAATGCGAGATAACTTAAAACGTTCTTCATTTTTCAACAACAAACATTTAAACAAACACAAAGTGTTCGACGCAATTTTCTTATGAGAGAACGGTCACACTAACACGAAATTAAAATGAAATCAGCCTTCAAAATATCTCATATATCATATCAAATTGATGAATTAACCACATCGAACCGTTTTTAGTTGCGGTTTTCGGCTCGGTTTAGCATTTTCGACAGAACGCCGCTTAGGTTCGGTTTCGTTTAGAACCGAACCTGCATACCTGCTGAAAACTAAATTGTTTTTTGAAATAGTTGCACTCAGAAAAAAAACAAGAATTTGTCCTGATGCAAGTACAAACGGTATCAAGAGTACGGTAAGTACGAAAATACCTGATGCAAGTACAAAATCCTTATCTTAAGATCGATTTTTTCAATCCCGAAAAATTTGATTAGACTGTTTCGGAATATATTACGAACATTTCCAAATATTTTGCGACCTGATTTACTCTTAAAATAAGTGCAAAATATGCTTCAATGAAGTCTAATAAATTCTAAAGTCAAACCCAATACACTCGTTCTCGAGAACCATTGAACGCATCCACTCCAACTTGACGGCTATTCGGCTAGTGACATTTATGCTATATTACTGCATCAAAAGTTTTTGGCGTCAGTTGTTAGCAATCATGGAATGGGGCTCGCACGAAAATCGTGCTGTCATAATTGGCCTGCATAAACGCGGTTACGAAAAAGGTGAAATCCATCGGATCTTGCGCCCACTGGTAATCACCCGAAACTTTATGTATCATACCGTGAAGGTATTTGAGGATACTGATGGAAAAAAAGACCGCGCTAAGTCCGGCCGTCCGCGCTCTTTGCGAACGCCACAAGCCATTGAAGCCGTGAAACATCGATTTCGTCAAAATCCACTGCTCAAGCTGAAAATCATGTCTCGTGAGATGAATATCAGCAAGGACAGCATGTCCCGCATCATAACGTGAATTAGGACTCAGCGCATACAAGAGACACACCGGCCACTTGCTCACAACATCATTGACACAAAAACGCAAGACAAAATCTAAAGCATTGCGTCGCCAGTGCGCGACAAATGCCCACAGACGAATTCTGATCCTGACTGACTTTACTGAAATTTTTCACCATAGAGGAATCGTTTAACAAACTGAACGATAGAGTGTATGCTGTGTCATCAAAACAAGCGTCCGAGCTCATACCGAGAGTTCAGAGAGGTCACCATCCGGCTTATGTGACGGTTTGGTGGGGAGTCGCATAGGTGGAATGGGGATGGGGTCACCAAGCTCTATTTTTGTGAAAAAGGAGTCAAAACTTCGGCGAAAGTGTGTCAATCCCACGTTTTAAAAAAGGCGAAGCCTCTCAACACGACATTATTGGCAAACAAGCCGTGGACCCTTCCACAAGAAGGCTCCGCTCCAGCTCACAAGGTAAAAACGACTCAAACATGGCTAAAAAACCATGTAGCGAAATTCATTACTACGGAAGATTGGCCTACTGGTAGAACAGACCTGAATCCATTGGACTACAAACTGTGGTTCGTTCTCGAGGCTATGGCTTGCTCTACTCGATACCCAAATATTGTGTCTTATCCGAGCAGTGGACAATTTCTCAATACATGAGGTGCGCACTGCAATCAATATGTGGCCAGAGAGACTTCGGCGTTGCTGGAAGGCACAAGGCGGCCATTTCGAATAAGTTGTTCTACGATTTGTAGCCATTGAGTGACCGAATAAAAAGAAGAAAAAATATTTGAAAAATATTCATTCGTTTTCATTTTATGACCAAAAAACAATGTACCAAAACAATTGCGAGTACTAAGTTCATCAAATAAGGCTGGAAACATCCAAAATAGATGGTGTTACTATAGGTCAGAAATCTACCCTCACTCCATAACCAAAGTGTTAGAACCAGATGGGAATTTTAGGAACAGATTCGATTTAAAAAAATTCATTTTCCATTCCACACTGTTTAGAGTTTGCATTGTAAGTCTATTTTGACATCAATTGTACATGAACTAAGAACGCGCTTTTCTTAAATTTTTCAGCATAATGTAAGTACGGAAAGTTTTTAATGATAGAACCTTTTTTTCTCATTTTTATTTCATTAACAGTCGTTTTTCGATTCTAGATTGATTCATACTTAATTCTCTTCCAACCCAAAACCAATTCTTGTTGTCACGGAAATCGCTTTAGATTGCATACAAAAATCTAGTGATTTGAAAAGAGATTTTGTAAAAATCTGCCCACATATACGAGATCAGCAATCCTAAAGAACTCTGAAAGCTTTTCCTCGGCCAATTACTCTAGGAAGCATTTTGTATAATTTAAATTTAAGTCACATTTCAGTATGACAAGCGTTTTGTCTAATTTTCTAATTTTCTATTGCCCCGCCTTAAGATAGTCTTATCATCACCACACCTCCCACCCAACTGCCCATCTGAACAACGTGCTGCAAAAATGTGCGCTGTCACTGCGCTTTACGAGCTTCTACAAAAATAATATATAATAAAAACAATCTACTGTCTGTGAGTTATCTGAGCTACTATTTCCATACTCAAGCCGTATGTTTATCAGACAAAAGTCTTTATAAATTCTAATCAGCACCATCAGCTCGAGAGTATTTACACTTGTATAGTAGCCTGTTCTACCACGTAATAGTCTCAGTAAGATTTAGTAAGCGTTCCAATCAAGATGCCGCCACAAACCCTGGATGGAGTGTTAACCGCGAGTGATGAGAAAATGCCCGATTGGTTGAAGCCACAAGTTTTTGAGGATCTACTCAAAAAACAAATCCATAACTACAAGTCCATTAGGTCCTTAAAGACCAGTGCCGGAGTAACAGCTGGAGAGAATTATGCCACCATAATGCTAAGAGTTCAATTGGAAGTAGAAACGACAGGTAACTGGATGACACACCAATTACCGCTCTTAGATTGTAAATCATTTCCCATTTTCAGATCCCTCCCAAAAGATTATCAAGTCCTTTATGCTAAAAACACCCCATCAAACAGAAATGTATCGCCAGCTTTTAGAGAAAAGCAACGTTTTTGATATAGAGCGTGGCATGTATAATCAGGTGGTATCCGAAATGGAGGAACTCTACCGACAAGTGGGTCTTGAGGTTAAATTTGGAGCTGAAGCTTATGAAATTTCGGCTACCGATAATTATGTTTTGCTTGAGGATCTCAGACCTCGTGGTTTTTGCAATGCAGATCGTCTAAAGGGTCTGGATCTGAAGCATACGGAGTGTGTGTTGAAGAGATTGGCTCAATGGCATGCAGCCTCAGCCGTACGTGTGGCTAACCGAGGACCTTATGAAGCAAAATATAGCAAGGGTTTCTTCGACGATCCTGAAATTTTGAATTCACTTTGCGAAAAGAATATCAAAACGTTTTTGAACTACATTGAGCTGTACAAAGGACATGAAACTTATTTAAAGGAACTGGTAGGAACTATATTGAATTATATTCGATTTTCTTATACTAAGTTTATGTATACTTCTAGCCATTGATGAATGAGAAAATGGTAAAAGTGGTAACCGAAATGAATATACCCCAGGAAGATGACTTTATTGCCTTGAATCATGGTGACAGTTGGTCCAATAATATAATGTTTCAATACAACGAGAAGAATGATATATTGAATACGTATTTTGTCGATTTTCAAATACCC
Source organism: Lordiphosa magnipectinata (assembly GCA_037044535.1). Taxonomy (NCBI): domain Eukaryota; kingdom Metazoa; phylum Arthropoda; class Insecta; order Diptera; family Drosophilidae; genus Lordiphosa; species Lordiphosa magnipectinata. The sequence goes on along the minus strand of JBAMBO010000165.1, from coordinate 13,148 downwards.
AAATGGGGTACTGTTGCACAGGTGAGAATATTGAACTGAATGATGTAAGGGGTAGAGGCAGGGAGTAGTATTTACTGAAACTTATGATTCGGTTAAGGGATGTGTTTATTTCCAATTTTAATTTCGTACTGGCATCTCGGTTATAATTTCAGTAAAGAGTGGATAGACCACCTTCATCTTTTTAAGGTGTAGAGAAACAGCAAGTCAATTACCATTAAGTAAATCTTGATTTTGAAGGCGATTCAAGCTGAAAAAGTCATTAAACTAAAAAAGAGATCGATTTAGCTGTGAAAGAGTACCGCTACAATCTAATGGTGCTTTCCATTCTTCTTCTTTTCATACATTTCTGAAATAGTTCATAATAATGCTTCGGGTTTTTGTCGCAATTTTAGTCAGTTCTTTTCGGTATACAATTGGGTTTTTAGATACTGGAGATAGTTTAGGGGAATATAATTTTTTCGTTTTCCTTTCTCACACTTACACACTGAAGAAGCGAGATTAAAATTACCTCACTGAGACTTTTCAGGAAATAGTTCCAAGGTTCTTTTTAAGGAAATCGTTCCAGGTAATGTTTTTCAGTAGCAAACAGAAGCCAATAGCCCTTTTCATTGTTAACATTTTTTGCATATTCACCTTTATCGACTTTGCCATATCCATTTACAAAAGGTCCATTTGTTAACATTCACAATGACTCCAGCTCTAAATTATCAACTTTCACAGCAGAACCTACAGTCTTAAGTTCAAGTTCATAGCTCAAAAAACTTCTGATATGTGGGTCTGAACGATTTTCAACCAGTTCGATACCGGTTCGATTCCGGTCTTGATTCAGTGAAATATAAAACTCCATGTTACCAACCTGCAGAACAGATTTCAAGTTCTTAAATAACATCTGAGGTATGGCTCTGAAACATGTTTAGCCCATTTCAAGCCAATGGGTATTTAAATACCCAAGAAAGTGTTGACACTTAAAAAACTCCAGCGCAAAGCATGTGAGAGATATCGTGGCAAAAATTTTTGCATAGTAAAGAGGAAGAATTAAACTATAAGAAAAAAATATAACAGTTTAGTTCTCTGCGGCTTACCTGTAGATTTTTACAGGTGAAAATCTCGGATTTTTTCTGTATAGAAAATCTGGAAGAGAAGTGCTGCCAAATAAAGGAAAATGGGACAAATGAAAAACGCGCACCCGTACCAGATACCTTGAGGTGTCATGTATGCAATGGAGAAACATTTACAGCGATGTGTCAACATCACAAAAAGTCAGTTTCACACCTGATTTAGTGACCATTGGTGTTAAAAACACCCGACAGCCCATAATGTGTACTAAAATTACCATTTTTTTTGCTAGATCTTTTTTTATCTTTATTCGGAAATCATGGTGTTAATTTTGAATTTTTTAAATTTCTTAGATTTTTTAATTTATTTAATTTTTTTTATCTATCAACTTCTAATATGGTCTTCCAGGCACACATTTCAAAATTTCATCAAAATCGTACGAGCCGATCTATGGGCAGCCTTTAATGGGCTAGCCGGTTCGAAATCGTTTCGATACCGGTTCGATACTGATTCACTAAACTATCTAGCTCCATATTACCAACCTACAGACCATATTTCCAGCTTGGGCTTAAATAACTTTTGAGGAATGTCACTGAAACACATTTTAAACGGTTCGAAATCGGTTCCAAACAGGTTCGATACTGGAACTGATCCAGTAAAATGTCCAACTCCAGATTACCAACCCTCAGACCAGATTTCAAGTTCATAGCTTGAATGACTTTTGAAATATAGCTCTGATCCACTTTTTAACCGTTTTAAGCCGCTTTCCAACCAATTCACAGACTTGAGACATAGCGTATGACTCTTTCCTGATCAACATGAACATACTGAGAAAATTTCGTGAAGATCGATTCAGCGGTTTAGAAGTCTATAAGGAACAAACAACATATATACTTACTTTCATTTTTATATATATGAATAGATAGCTATTAGCTAACTATATTTAGAGGTGAAATTAGCATTGTTAGTTTGATATGTCTATCAGAGATTTGCAAGTGTGCCTGTTTTCTTGACTACAAGTAAGCTCGCTGAAAACTGGCACCCAAAATTTTAAGTCAAATGCAAGCTCAGAGCGCACACACTAGTAGTATATAAGTACGTATAACTTTTATTGCTCTTGCTCTCTTTTGCTTTCGGAGAAGCAACTGTAAAATCCATTAAATCAGCGATGGGCACCGTACCCCCAGGGGCCGAAGACATTTCGATATTTACACATACACAAGCCGAACGCATTCCGAAGCTGAGGCCAAGAGGGTAAAGAGGCCTTCAGTAGCTGGCTAGCCTTCGACATGGAGCAATGAGTATTAGAGATAAAATTTGCGCTGCCTTGGTCAGCTGTTCGCTCTCACTTACGCTCTCTGGCTACATTTGGGAATATGGCCGTCTCGCTCTAACCACTGTGATTTCCTATGTGGCACTATAAAGTCTCTAAACAATGTTTATAAGGCACTATAGCTTAAGGCAGTCAAAATTGAGAGGCAGCGCAAATTTTATCTCTAATACTCATTGCTCCATGCCTTCGATGCGGTCAGATCGAAGCTGGTTCACGGTGCTTTATTTTTTCACTCCAATACACTGTCACTTTTTGGCCTCGCTTTCGTTGACCAACGATGCATTAAATTGTTATTGTGATCTTAAAAGAGAGAGACAAATAAGAGAGCGATAAATACAAAGAGCGCTGCAAATAAAATGTTTGGTAATTCCATCAACACCAGTTCTCTGCTGGCACGAGTATAAGAAATGAGCCACACGATTGGCGCCGGGTATCATTGGCACTCAGCACGCGAAGCACAAATATACCAAAACATTTTTCGCTGTAGTTGAGTTACTCGAGTGTGGAAAATATCAAGTACGAATGCAGCACACTTCTAGTTGCAGTGCACCCATGCAGATCTAGACATCTATATTATTTGCTTAATATCGGTCCATTCTGGGCTTTGGGCTTATCAGTGAAATACAGAATTCGGCAGGTACAGCGTATTTTACAGTCGGGTTCGGCCAAGTTTGTTACTTGTTTAAATATGCAAAGATGTATTAAAGAAATGTTGCGTCCAGAATTGTTGCACCATGGACTAGATCATTGATTAATAGTAGGGTGGAGCAAGTTGAAAATAATATTGCTGAGAAAGCGTGAGAAATGTGAGCTTCATAATGAAGAAATGTTACTAAAAATGTTACTAAAACAAAAAAAGGGTTGTTCACTAAACTGAATAAGTAATCATGCTACCATCGCTGACATCCTTTAGCTTATATCAACTCCACTGAGCAGTTACTTTGGTACAGTCTGTAAAACTATGGAGTGTCCAATAATAGATTAAGCTAAAGGGTCATCGATATGTTAGTAAAGCTGTATTTATACTTGTCTGATATCTCATATGAGAAGCTCAAAAAATGTTCTGAATTTATGAGAAGTAACCAATCCGAGTTTCTCATATAAGTTTTTTGACACAATGAACTGAGGTATTTTTCAGTAAATACAGATTAATACTGAAAATTCTGACTGTGCTAACTATTTATCAATTTAAAAATTTTAATACGTTTTTCCTCCCCTTAACAGGATCTCCTCTACTTCCTGCTTTCTTCAACTAGTTTGGATATAAAAATTTCTAAATTTGAATACTTCATTTGGTTTTATCATACTGAATTGATTAAGCATCTGAAATCGTTAAAATATACGAAATCTTTACCCAGTCTTAAGGGTATACATCGTTCCCTATACAAATACGGCGGTTGGGGTAAGTTGTGTGTTAGAATAACAAAACTAAATTGAAATGATCGTTCAATTTATATTGCAGGTTTCTTTTGCGTTTTAAATATAATGGGCATTGTTTTGCTGGATCCCACTGAAGAAGCCAGCTTTGAGAATTTCTTTGAAGAGAATACGGAAAAGTCTAGTTTAAAGAAATTGATATACACCAATCCCAGATATATTCAACATATGGAGGTGCTGATGCCCTGGCTACAACAACGTGGGGCCCTGGAATAGATTACATACACATTGTTTCGGTTTTGAATACATACAAACATTTGCCCATATGTTAACCTTTAACAAATATAAACAAGTTACAATTTAAGAGATCGTTTCTAACATGACAGAGAGATAGAGAGAGAGAGCTTTCAAAAGCTTTTTAACTGGCTCTTATATTTGGTCAATTGAAGCCTCAACAAGTAGTAGGTTATAAGTGTCGGTTGCGCGAGGTTAACCATGTCGTTGGAAACACAATCCCTTTGATTCCCCACTTATCTATTAGAGATTATTAGAGAATCTGCAGGGCCAGCGTTATGAGAACTTTAACAAAGTTACAAGTTTTAAGCCCACACCAGGTGCACAATTAGGCTACATCTAATAAAAAGTATCCCAAACTCACTTTGAAAATATCGACCATTATTTCCAGCCTATGGTGCTACCTAAGTATAAGGAAAAAAACTTATAAATACTATCGACAGCTTTTCTAAAGATCCTTAAATAATAGATGACGCTTTACACCTAGAAAACTTTTTTTTTGGAACATCAGTCACCGGGCTACATGCGGATCTCACATTGCTTCTTTGGATAAGAAATAATATCACCATATTCCATCGAAACATAAATAAGATCGGATCAGACATCCCTTTATACAATTTGAACCCTATCCATTTTTTGTTCATTTAATTACTTTTTCAAAAACTAAGAAAAAGAAACAAATTTATCATCAGCTTTGTCTGAGTATCAAGAAGTCAGGACCTAAGGACGAATGGAACGACATACTCTCGCACACGCTCGCTGACTAATATGTTAGATGGTATTTATATTATTCTGTTTGAGAAAGTTCCGTTTTTATATTCTGAACAGTACAATAGTTTTTTTTTCCAAAACTAGGTTTAATTAGCATCTTTTTTGAAATCCATCAAATTTTTTGTTTTTGCTAGAATATCTTTGGAATAACAGGACTCTTTTCAAAATAAGGCAAATTTTTCAATTATCAAGAAAGGATCCTATTAGAGGCTTTCGCCATTTCACCCTACTTGAAATAGTAAATCTTACGCAGTCTTTACACTTGTCATATATCTCTAAATATTCGGTGGCCCAATTTCTCTAAAGAGAAACTCATATAAAATAGAACCGGTCCTATTTCATCAATGAAGGCTAAATTTACAAAATATTTAGAGATATGTGAGTTGCTATTACAATATTGTCAAAGAGTCTCTTTAGAGATATATTACAAGTGTAAAGGCAGCTTTGATAAAAATAACACAAGTCAACAAAATTAAACTTTTGTCAGTTTATCGAACACGAATCTGTTTATTAAAATTATCATATCCCGATTTTTGGTAATTTTAGTTTAAAGTTGCTTTAAATGCGTATTTTGACCCTTTTCGGGAGCGTTTTGAGGGGTAACTTACTTTTGGTTTGACTATCTTTGATATTATCGTAAAGTGGTATTTCTTAACTTTTAAATAAATCCTACCACAATTCTAAGATTGCATTGCATAGCTTGCATTCTTAATGGCATATCTTGTCTACAAAAAATTTTAGAATTGTTCTCGATAATTTATTTAGAAGCTAAGAAATAGTACTTTACGATTAAACAAAGAAAGTCAAAAAGTATAGGTTCCTTACAAAGCGCGCCTAAAAAGGATCAAACTAGGCATTTTAAGCATCTTTAAACTCAAATTACTTAAAATACAGCCGTGTAATTTAAATATAATTTTCCATACGCGTCTTTTCTAAATGATACACCGATACATTATTTTACAACTATTTTGAAGGTCAAATGGTTAAGAGAGTAAATGATTAAAAAGGGTCTTAGGTCTTAGATCTTTGACATTAAATAACTAACTAATGTATAGAAATTTGTAGCTTATTATCTCTTATTTCGAGGTGAAACCCTAGTTTGTCTGGACTACATTATTTGTTAGTTTATGAGACTAATAGCTCTATGTAGAAGATGTGAAATCGGACCTAAATCTATTTTTATAAGTTTAACAAAAAATATGTATTTCAAACTAGCAAGTTTTAGCCTGCGCGAGGTCATATAATGTTGACACATAACTTTAAACATGAACAGTAGGGCGTTCATTTGATATGTGTAAAATTGTAAGGTCATAATAAAACCTCCTTATACGATGCGTTTTGGTGTAAGAAAGGCACAACAAAAAAAAAAATTTTTAATGGGTGTTAGGGTCTGCGAATTCGATTGAAAGTTTATTACTCATACGTACTGTTGCCCTTGCTTACATTTTTAACTTTTAATTAGTTGGCGTAGACTTGGTTTGAAGTTATATCCTTTACAAAAAGGTACCGTGACTATTGAAAAATTTGTTTTTTTAGTATAACCAACACAATATTTACTAAGTTTATATTACTAAAGTTATATTTATACTAAATCGTGTGTACACAATTTCTACTATTTTGCGTTGTTCACTTCTAGATGAAAGCACGGTTGCGGCCGTTGCTACGCAGTTTATTTATGGGGTGCTGCTTATAAAAAGTCTATCGTACATTTGATCATTTCCAAACTTTGAGGATCAATAAATAATGCGGATTACTACATATGTCTAGAACAGCGGTGGTCAAGCCCTTTCTATCATTCCTCCGAGATTTTTTTTCGGCAATTGGCGCCAGTCAATCTCATAATAAACTGCGACGTAATTAACTCGTTTCAAATTGTGAACAACAACAAAGTCAATGCGAATCGGAGCACGGCGCCTACAAGACGCGCACACAGATGAACAGCTGCATTTTGGGCGATTGAGACTCGCTGATAACGGTTATTATTTCTGTGGTTGTTAATCTAGAAGGTCCGTGCGTTCATGCGGACTGATGGACATGGCTCGGACATGACTCTATAGAATCAGTGATGCTTCCTTCTCCTTGTTACTTACATTTGCACAAACCCATTATACTCTTTGTAGCCTTGGTAAAGAGTATAAAACGACATTCCTTTTTGTGTGAGAAATTAAAAATGGTACTTTGTAATTGATTTTGCTCTCTTTTATTTAATGCTGCAAGAAAGTGATTATTTGAAAATCAAATTGGATACATTTTACGGTGGTTCTTAACGCCATGGAACCCACCAACCATCCTTCTCTTTTCCCATTCCCCTTTTTAATCCACTTTTCCAAGCCTCTGGATGATCTCGGCCTCAGCCGACGAGACGAGAGGGACGTCTGCAGCATCCGTTTCAATACAGGGACTTTCTGGAACGTCTGCAGCTTCCTCATCTAACAGAGTTTAAGAACGTCTTTAGCTCGAAAAAAAAATCATGCATGGCTTTTGAAAATTGCTCTCGCGAAAAGTTTAAAGAGACCTTGTTTGAGCTCCGCTCATGGTTCATGCTGATTCCATCCTGCAAGCCACATTAGTTGCACTTTCCAAAGAGGAGTCTTGAAAATATTGTCCAAAATTATAGCGTGGACAAAACAGACCTTTTCGATAGAAACGGACTCGCCTTATCAAAATTTGGTCTTAAATTTTCGCACCAAAAATACATTTAAAATGATACAGAGAATTCGTTGACGAAATTTCGATGAGGCGAACGAGTCGTATTCGTAATATTGTGGTTAAAACTAAAATAAAAATTTTTTGATTTTTTAAAAACAATCATTTATGATAGTTTCTGTTAAGTTTTTGCATGGTACCTTCTCGGCGTACACCCTAATGAACACACAACACCACAAAGGAGAATAGTTAACTTCGCGTTTCTATTGCTATCGGTTTTTGCTTATGCTGACTTGGAATTCCCAAGAAGTGATAGAAGGCTGCTGATTTGCCGTCGATAAGCAAATACTACTGAAGATAAAACCGGCAGGTTCTTTAAACAGCTGTATAGTCGACCAGCCTCTTTTGTGGGGTGGTGCGTTCGTGTGTAAAGTAATGTGGAAACATAACATGACCTCTAGCCGGCTAAAACTTGATAATTTAATTACACTAGGTAACACGGTCCAGTATATCGAAGCGTTGGTGGTGATTCTAGATGATTTTTGGTCCATCACGTCGAGATTTTTAGTAATTTGAGCTTAAAGTTGTTTACGGGTTACCATTCTTTATTTCTAAGTTTTCGAAAATGTTTCAAAATTTAGGCCAATTTTTATTTAGGTTTACTTTTCTGTAATAAAGAAACTTAATTTTCTGAGTGTAGTCTCAGGGTTTTATAGAGCTCCAAATTTGGTATTTCATCTATTTATACCCGTTACTCGTAGAGTAAAAGGGTATACTAAAGTCGTGCAAATGTATGTAACAGGGAGAAGGAATCATTTCCGACCATATAAAGTATATATGTATATTCTTGATCTGCATCAACAGCCGAGTCAATATAGCCGTGTCCGTCTGTCCGTCTGTCTGTATGAACACCTACATCACAGAGACTAGAAGAGCTAGAGCAACCAAATTTGAAATGAAATCCTATTGTCTGCACGCAGATCAAGTTTATTTCAAATAGTTGCCACGCCCACCAACGCCTCCACAATAAAAAATGTTAATTAACTCCCACATTTTGTGAGATATCGATCTGAAATTTAAAAAGTACATTTATATTCGCAATATCTATAAGCCCTGAAATTTCCATCAAGATCGGATGATAAATAGCCGAGTTAAAAAATGTTGCATACTTTTCGGCGGCCCCACCTCAGGAACACAGGAAGGTTATTAAACATTTCTTTCCATGAGTAACGGGTATATCGAAGTCGGTTAGAGCCGACTTTAACTTACACTCTCGTTTTAGTATGAGATCAACTTATCATTGGACCTCACCAACTGGGCGTCTGCCCATCACATGTCCGTTTTGATGAATCACAGCTCGCGACTCTTCCAAAGGTAATTAGTGAAGTAACATTGAAATAATTGGAACGAACAGAAAAGCCAAGACAGAACATACAATAAGGAATTAGAAACAAGAATCAAGACCTTATCAATCAAACAATACACGACGTTCCATATCAAATGTTTATTTTAAAATCATTCTACACCACTCGGAGTGTGTGTGTGCGTGTGTGTGTGACGCTTTTGCCAGTTTTGGCGAATTGAATTACAAAATAAACTTCAATTGAATGCATAGTGATAAGAAATTTCTTCGGCTAATACCAAATCGGGGCAACAGGCCAGTGTCCCGTATCGCTGTAGTAATATTCTCACGTCAACCAACGCGTCGAGCGGACTGCTGCAGTCACGAATTATTATCAATTCGCTATTGTTTTTGGCCAATTAAGGAAAAAGGTTTGAGACTTTGAGTAGTACATTTATAGGGAACTCTCTTTTTATTTCGTTTTCAGTTGTTTAAAGTGTTGAAAACAGTGAAGAGGTAATAAATTCGATGGTGACAAAGTAATTGTAAATCGACTGTAATTCTGTGATTAAAGAAAAAGTAAAAGTTAAAAGGATCGATAGACTTGGCTTTAGTTGAATATAAAGTGGAACAATAGTTTAAACAAAAAAGTAACAAGTTTACCATATACCAAATTCAATTTGTATGAAATGTTGGATATCATTTCATGTGACTCGTGACCTGATTTTGGTTCTTTTTTTGTTGTCGCTGTTGTTTATTTTCATATCATTAAATGTCGTTTTGCCTCGATAATGGCTCAATTAATGAAAGCCCCAATTTTCCGTACTTATGTGTTTAAAGTGCAAACGAATGTCAAGAAAAATATATGGCTACTGATTTTTGTTAAGTTATCTACTAATTCAATTGGCTTGATAACCATAGAAATGCAATGTTTTTTTTGTCTTCAAGAGGATTTTCCAAAGAAATTACTATTAGTATTTTATTCGCTAATCTTATGATTCATCGTTATATAATTCGACAAGAAATCAAAGCTCATACATGTTAAAAGTCATCTTTAGGATTGTTTCACTTCTATTAGCGTTTCGACATCTTTTTCTTTAGAGGGATAATCTTTTCGATAGATTTTCGATGTTTCTTAAGGTATGGAAAATTCGAACGGCACAGTCGGTTTTTGGAAGCGTTTTCGATTTCGATCAAATCTTGCAGGGTCGGAATTGTTGAATAAACATTCAACACGGGAACAGGTCTGCTTACTTTTTGCAAACCAAGACCCATACGAGAAGGGAGCTAGATACATAAGAGATAAGCCACATGTCCAAGCGAAACGATCAAAATAGGGAAAAGTCGGATTTAAGATAGAGCTATTCTTTTACGCACTAAACAAACAAATCCTTTTTAAATCCGTTATAGTTTATAACACTCCAAATATCCAACTTTTATATTTAAATTGTCGCTAAGAGCATAAAACTAAGCATTTAAACTTAAAATAAAAACTTAAAAATATTAAATAGGAAATTCGAAACTCATCCCATTTATTTCCAATGTATTTCAAAATTTCAATTTTTAGTGCGAGCGCGCTAAATGTTGTCCAATCGGGACCAAACTCTGTCTTATATCTGTTTGGACCAAAACGAAACTTTTTCCTCCCGGTATTTTGAAATCGTAAAAAAAAAATTCAAATAGCCAGTCTATTGATCAACTATACTTTATGATCTTCAACTTACACCTACATAAATTTTCTACAGAAAGTAATCTTGAGTATAGCATTCTCTTCTATGTTGCCAGTGTTTTCTTATTTATTTCACACATAGTAGGGGAATACTGCATAAGCACTATTGGTATATGAATCAAATGCCTTAAGAACGGTTTGACTGTCCGATGCTTCCTGTGAATTTTGGTCAGATAAGCGAAAGCTTTCTGGATGGCACCAATCCCTGCACCTTCTCTGCTGAGTGAAAGGTTATCCCAATCATAACTGCTTGTATTGTTTATCGAACGACGCTTTGAGGTGTTCAGTATAGCAGGCAAACTATTGATGGAACTATCAGTATTTCGAATTTTAACTTTCGGTTGTTTTTTTTTGCTATCGATAGTTTAAGACAGGGGTGCCCATGCCCAAATGGCAAAGTGATAGCTGACGCGTATAGCTTTCCCGCATGCCTTATGGCTACGGAGAGCAACAAATTTAAATGCGTTCTCTCCTCTATTTCTTTCCGAGCGAAGGATTTGTTGTTGCCGAGTACGGACCTCTCTTCTCTCTCTCTCTCTCTCTCTCCTATTTCTCTTGCAAATTCGAACACAACAACAACGATGTATATGCGTCATCAGCGTAGGGTAGCGATTAGCTCGCCTCCCATGGCGAACGCTTTTTGCTATTCACGCCGACACCAAACTCTCGCACACACACCAACAAAAATCGGGATTCTCATTCTATTTCTTGTGGTTGTTGTTGATTAAGATATAGTTTTTTCTTTTGTATTAGTATCCACGCGCGCGTAAAATGATTCAGGGCACCCCTGGCCAAAGGGTACTGCATACCTTCAGGTGCCATTTTTTTAAAACACAATATTAATAAGTGATATTAACAAGCGGTTTTATATTCGATAGGTAAGCGGTGAAATTATGTTTTGTTGTTGTTTCTGCGGTTGTTTTTTATCCCGGTTCAAAGATGGCAAAAATTCAAAAGATAAGTCCATTGTTTCAAAAAACATTTCTGAACGGATTGTGTGAAAGTAAAAATTAAACCGATGTTTGGATAAGAACTTATGTGCTTATGGTATGAACTAAAATATTTCAGATCGTTCAATAAATAAAGAAGCTATGGGGTTTCAGAGTCAAAATTTGTTAAATTATCTTTTTTATCCCATTCATTGGTCCAACTCCGTTATTTATTGACCGATCCCAAATATCCTAGTTCAGACCAGAATGGTGGGTAGAGGGAGTTATTTAAAATAAAATTTAAAATTCGGTGAACCATTTTCGAAAAATCGCGTTTAACATTGTCGACAACTGTTTTTGATAAAGAACATTATTTTTAATAGATTTCAAACATAGATTTGATGCATTTGGGTTTTAGCTTTCACCGAAAAAAACAATAATCAAAATCGCTTAATTAGTTCTCGAGAAATTTTCGTCAAAGGGCGTCAAGACTTGTTAAAAAGAATCTCAAAAAATCTCCAAGTAAAAAAAATACTTTTTGGGAAATTACGAATATTTTAAAGTTTTTTGATTAAAAAAATGGAGTTTCTTAAAATACGAGGGTCGATGAAAATTTATTTCATAAAAAAATTGATTTTGTTTATTTTTGTAAAACATATTGTAGGAATTTTTCGGAAGGTATACAGAAGTCAAGAGATTGAGAGAATCTTGGCCCTGGCCCTCCTGGAGGTGATTTTTGAGCCAATTTTATATTACATACAGAAGTGTTGTGAAAACTATCGATGGTTGTGAATTTGGCCAACCATCGATTGTTGTTGGCCCCTTATCGATGTATCGAAGCAGAAAATTGCGCAGTTCTAGAAACTTCATAGTGTAATAAGGTATGAGTAAAATTTTAGGACTAGCTTAAACCCGCGGCTTCGCACGCATTTATGTATGTAGCTTTTTCCAAGGATTTTTGAAAAAAAGGTGAATAATTTAATTATGCAATCTCTTTATTCTGCTCTGAAAATTATGTAGAATCCGATCGAATGGAAAACAAAATAGTTGTTTTTTGTAACAATATTCCGCCAATTTTTCCTTATTTTCGAAAATTTTAAAATCACTTTGGTAAAATTTTGTTATGTGAATCTTTGAAAATAGGTTTGAAGACAATCGGATGAAAAACCAAAGAGTTTCATAAAACAGTTTTCCGTCTATTTTCCGACTTTGGGGGAGATTTTCAAAAAATTTAAAGACACTTATTTTAAACTTATGCTCCTATATCCTCGGGCACGCATTTTTCACCAAGTGTGGTGAGTTTAACAGATTTTGGAAAATGAGTCACAACCTGATCGGATGAAAATAGTTTTCCGTCCATTTTACGACTTTGGGGGTAGATTGTAAAAAATTTAAAGTCAAGTTTTATCTATTTTTTTTAGGTGTAGTTTTGATAATGAGTTTGGACCTCATTTTCCCCCCAGGGGATGAATTTTCATTTTATTTATTCAAAATCAAATTATTTCGATAGCCTATCAATCTATGGAGTTCACTATCGATGGTCCCCACTATCAATGTTCAAACTATGGTGCCCATTTTTGATGTTTTCGCAACACTGGTGTTCAGTACCCTTGAATCATTATTTTGAGGATATAGATCCTCTTAATTACTGGACGGTAATTATTAGCCATA
>JBAMBO010000163.1:0-16693 GCA_037044535.1 Lordiphosa magnipectinata | reverse complement strand
TGCTCGTATGCAATAAATAATCGTTAACTTACTAATATATCAAATGCGAGATAACTTAAAACGTTCTTCATTTTTAAACCACAAACATTTAAACAAACACAAAGTGCGCGACGCAATTTTCTTATGAGATAACGGTCACACTAACACGAAATTAAAATGAAATCAGCCTTCAAAATATCTCATATATAATATCAAATCAAATTGATGAATTGACCACATCGAACCGTTTTTAGTTGCGGTTTTCGGCTCGGTCTAGCATTTTCGACAGAACGCCGCTTAGGTTCGGTTTCGTTTAGAACCGAACCTGCATACCTGCTGAAAACTAAATTGTTTTTTGAAAAAGTTGCACTCAGAAAAAAAACAAGAATTTGTCCTGATGCAAGTACAAACGGTATCAAGAGTACGGTAAGTACGAAAATACCTGATGCAACCACAAAATCCTTATCTTAAGATCGATTTTTTCAATCCCGAAAAATTTGATTAGACTGTTTCGGAAAATATTACGTACATTTTGTTCTCGAGAACCATTGAACGCATCCACTCCAACTTGACAACTATTCGACTAGTGACTTTTATGCTATATTACTGTATCAAAAGTTTTTGGCGTCAGTTGTTAGCAATCATGGAATGGGGCTCGCACGAAAATCGTGCTGTCGTAATTGGCCTGCATAAACGCGGTTACGAAAAAGGTGAAATCCGTCGGATGTTGCGCCCACTGGAAATCACCCGAAACTTTATGTAACATACCGTGAAGGTATTTGAACCGCCGTCCGCGCTCTTTGCGAACGCCACAAGCCATTAAAGCCGTGAAACATCGATTTCGTCAAAATCCACTGCTCAAGCTGAAAATCATGTCTCGTGAGATGAATATCAGCAAGGACAGTATGTCCCGCATCATAACGTGAATTAGGACTCATCATTGACACAAAAACGCAAGACAAAATCTAAAGCATTGCGTCGCCAGTGCGCGATAAATACCCACCGACGAATTCTGATCCTGACTGACTTTACTGAAATTTTTCACCATAGAGAAATCGCTCAACAAACAGAACGATAGAGTGCATGCTGTGTCTTCAAAACAAGCGTCCGAACTCATACCGAGAGTTCAAAGAGGTCACCATCCGGCTTATGTGACGGTTTGGTGGGGAGTCGCCTATGATGGGGTCACCAAGCTCCATTTTTGTGAAAAAGCAGTCAAAACTTCGGCGAAAATGTGTCAGTCCTACATTTTAAACGAGAGCGTAAGTTAAAGTCGGCTCTAACCGACTTCGATATACCCGTTACTCATGGAAACAAATGTTTAATAGCCTTACTGTATGCCTGAGGTGGGTCAGCCGAAAAGTATGCAACATTTTTTAACTCGTCTCTCTCTCTCTCTCTCTCTCTCTCTCACTAAGATTGCTGCTGAACGCAATGCTTAGGTTATGAGGGGTGGGTGGTGGGTGTTAACTGATCGTTTTTTGCTCATAACTTGAGTATCGTTCATCCGATCTTTATCATTCCTTTAGCAAATCGATAAATAATTTTAAGAACTAGATATCTCTAGAAAGTACGAACCATCTATCATCAAAACTGTAGGAGATATGACGTTTTTTCCAAATTGCGGGGGCGTGAGGGGGCGTGGCAAAAATTGAAAATAAACTTGATCTGCGTGCAGACAATAGGAGTCTACATTTCAAATTTGGTTGCTCTAGCTCTTCTAGTCTCTGAGATCTAGGTGTTCATACAGACGGACGGACGGACGGACAGACGGACAGACGGACAGACGGACAGACGGACATGGCTATATCGACTCGGCTGTTGATGCTGATCAAGAATATATATACTTTATATGGTCGGAAATGATTCCTTCTGCCTGTTACATACATTTGCACGACTTTAGTAGACCCTTTTACTCTACGAGTAACGGGTATAAAAAGGTTGTGAAGCCTCTCAACACGACATTATTGGCAAACAAGCCGTATACCTTTCTACAAGACTCCGCCGCTCCAGCTCTCAAGGTAAAAACGACTCAAACATGGCTAAAAAACCATGTACCGAAATTCATTACTACGGAAGATTGGCCTACTGGTAGAACAGACCTGAATCCATTGGACTACAAACTGTGGTTCGTTCTCGTGGCTATGGCTTGCTCTACTCGATACCCAAATATTGTGTCTTATCCGAGCAGTGGACAATTTCTCAATACATGAGGTGCGCACTGCGATCAATATGTGGCCAGAGAGACTTCGGCGTTGCTGGAAGGCACAAGGCGGCCATTTCGAATAAGTTCTTCTACGATTTGTAGCCATTGAGCGACCGAATAAAAAGAAGAAAAAAGTTTTGAAAAATATTCATTCATTTTCATTTTATGACCAAAAATCAATGTACCAAAACAATTGCGAGTACAAAGTTCATCAAATAAGGCTGGAAAAATCCAAAATAGATGGTGTTACTATAGGTCAGAAATCTACCCTCACTCCATAACCAAAGTGTTAAAACCAGATGGGAATTTTAGGAACAGATTCGATTTAAAAAAATTCATTTTCCATTCCACACTTTTTAGAGTTTGCATTGTGAGTCTATTTTGACCTCAATTGTACAAGAACTAAGAAGGCGCTTTTCTTAAATTTGTCGGCATAATGTAAGTACGGACAGTTTTTAATGATAGAACCTTTTTTTCTCATTTTTATTTCATTAACAGTCGTTTTTCGATTCTAGATTGATTCATACTTAATTCTCTTCCAACCCAAAACCAATTCTTGTTGTCACGGAAATCGCTTTAGATTGCATAACAAAATCTAGTGATTTGAAAAGAGATTTTGTAAAAATCTGCCCACATATACGAGATCAGCAATCCTAAAGAACTCTGAAAGCTTTTCCTGGGCCAATTACTCGAGGAAGCATTTTGTATAATTTAAATTTAAGTCACATTTCAGTATGACAAGCGTTTTGTCTAATTTTCTAATTTTCTATTGCCCCGCCTTAAGATAGTCTTATCATCACCACACCTCCCACCCAACTGTCCATCTGAACAACGTGCTGCAAAAATGTGCGCTGTCACTGTGCTTTACGAGCTTCTACAAAAATAATATATAATAAAAACAATCTACTGTCTGTGACTTAACTGAGCTACTATTCCCATACTCAAGCCGGTTGTTTATCAGACAAAAGTCTTTATAAATTCTAATCAGCACCATCATGTCGAGAGTATTTACACTTGTATAGTAGCCTGTTCTACCACGTAATAGTCTCAGTAAGATTTAGTAAGCGTTCCAATCAAGATGCCGCCACAAACCCTGGATGGAGTGTTAACCGCGAGTGATGAGAAAATGCCCGAGTGGTTGAAGCCACAAGTTTTTGAGGATCTACTCAAAAAACAAATCCATAACTACAAGTCCATTAGGTCCTTAAAGACCAGTGCCGGAGTAACAGCTGGAGAGAATTATGCCACCATAATGCTAAGAGTTCAATTGGAAGTAGAAACGACAGGTAACTGGATGACACAGCAATTACCGCTCTTAGATTGTAAACCATTTCCCATTTTCAGATCCCTCCCAAAAGATTATCAAGTCCTTTATGCTAAAAACACCCCATCAAACGGAAATGTATCGCCAGCTTTTAGAGAAAAGCAACGTTTTTGATATAGAGCGTGGCATGTATAATCAGGTGGTATCCGAAATGGAGGAACTCTACCGACAAGTGGGTCTTGAGGTTAAATTTGGAGCTAAAGCTTATGAAATTTCGGCTACCGATAATTATGTTTTGCTTGAGGATCTCAGACCTCGTGGTTTTTGCAATGCAGATCGTCTAAAGGGTCTGGATCTGAAGCATACGGAGTGTGTGTTGAAGAGATTAGCTCAATGGCATGCAGCCTCAGCCGTACGTGTGGCTAACCGAGGACCTTATGAAGCAAAATATACCAAGGGTTTCTTCGATGATCCTGAAATTTTGAATTCACTTTGCGAAAAGAATATCAAAACGTTTTTGAACTACATTGAGCTGTACAAAGGACATGAAACTTATTTAAAGGAACTGGTAGGAACTATATTGAATTATATTCGATTTTCTTCTACTAAGTTTATGTATACTTCTAGCCATCGATGAATGAGAAAATGGTAAAAGTGGTAACCGAAATGAATACACCCCAGGAAGATGACTTTATTGCCTTGAATCATGGTGACAGTTGGTCCAATAATATAATGTTTCAATACAACGAGAACAATGATATATTGAATACGTATTTTGTGGACTTTCAAATACCCAAATGGGGTACTGTTGCACAGGTGAGAATATTGAACTGAATGATGTAAGGGGTAGAGGCAGGGAGTAGTATTTACTGAAACTTATGATTCGGTTAAGGGATGTGTTTATTTCCAATTTTAATTTCGTACTGGCATCTCGGTTATAATTTCAGTAAAGAGTGGATAGACCACCTTCATCTTTTTAAGGTGTAGAGAAACAGCAAGTCAATTACCATTAAGTAAATCTTGATTTTGAAGGCGATTCAAGCTGAAAAAGTCATTAACCTAAAAAAGAGATCAATTTAGCTGTGAAAGAGTACCGCTACAATCTAAGGGTGCTTTTCATTCTTCTTCTTTTCATACATATCTGAAATAGTTCATAATAATGCTTCTGGTTTTTGTCGCAATTTTAGTCAGTTCTTTTCGGTATACAATTGGGTTTTTAGATACTGGAGATAGTTTAGGGGAATATAATTTTTTCGTTTTCCTTTCTACACTCACTTACACACTGAAGAAGCGAGATCAAAATTACCTCACTGAGACTTTTCAGGAAATAGTTCCAAGGTTCTTTTTAAGAAAATCGTTCCATGTAATGTTTTTCAGCAGCAAACAGAAGCTAATAGCCCTTTTCATTGTTAACATTTGTTACATATTCACCTTTATCGACTTTGCCATATCCATTTACAAAAGGTCCATTTGTTAACATTCACAATGACTCCAGCTCTAAATTATCAACTTTCACAGCAGAACCTACAGTCTTAAGTTCAAGTTTATAGCTCAAAAAACTTCTGATATGTGGGTCTGAACGATTTTCAACCAGTTCGATACCGGTTCGATTCCGGTCTTGATTCAGTGAAATATAAAACTCCATGTTACCAACCTTCAGAACAGATTTCAAGTTCTTAAATAACATCTGAGGTATGGCTCTGAAACATGTTTAGCCCATTTCAAGCCAATGGGTATTTAAATACCCAAGAAAGTGTTGACACTTAAAAAACTCCAGCGCAAAGCATGTGAGAGATATCGTGGCAAAAATTTTTGCATAGTAAAGAGGAAGAATTAAACTATAAGAAAAAAATATAGCAGTTTAGTTCTCTGCGGTTTACCTGTAGATTTTAACAGGTGAAAATCTCGGATTTCTTCTGTATAGAAAATCTGGAAGAGAAGTGCTGCCAAATAAAGGAAAATTGAAAAAATTAAAAACGCGCACCCGTACCAGATACCTTGAGGTGTCATGTATGCAATGGAGAAACATTTACAGCGATGTGTCAACATCACAAAAAGTCAGTTTCACACCTGATTTAGTGACCATTGGTGTTAATAACACCCGACAGCCCATAATGTGTACTAAAATTACAATTTTTTTTGCTAGATCTTTTTTTAACTTTATTCGGAAATCATGGTGTTAATTTTTAAATTTTTTTTTCTATCAACTAACATTTCAAAATTTTATCAAAATCGTACGAGCCGATCTATGGGCTGCCTTTAATGAATTAACCGGTTCGAAACCGTTTCGATACCTTTTCGATACTGATTCACTAAGTTATCTAACTCCATATCACCAACCTACAGACCAGATTTCCAGCTTATGCTTAAATTACTTTTGAGGAATGTCACTGAAACACTTTTTAAACGGTTCGAAACCGTTCCGATAAAGGTTCGATGCTGGTACTGATCCACTAAACTATCTAACTCCATATTACCAACCTACAGACCAGATTTCAAGTTCATAGCTTGAATGAATTCTGAAATATAGCTCTGATCCACTTTTTAACCATTTTAAGCCGCTTTCGAACCGATTCACAGACTTGAGACATAGCGTATGACTCTTTCCTGATCGACATGAACATACTGAGAAAATTTCGTGAAGATCGACTTACGAACATACATACATACTTTCACTTTTATATATATGTATAGATAGCTAACTATATATAGAGATTAAATTAGCATTGATCGTTTGATATGTCTATCAGAGACTTGCAAGTGTGCCTGTTTTCTTGACTACAAGTAAACTCGCTGAAAACTGGCACCCAAAATTTTAAGTCAAATGCAAGTGGCAGTCGTATGTTCACAGCCCACACACTAGTAATATATAAGTACGTATAACTTTTATTGCTCTTGCTCTCTTTTGCTTTCGGAGAAGCAACTGTAAAATCCATTAAATCAGCGATGGGCACCGTACCCCCCAGGGGCCGAAGACATTTCGCTATTTACACATACACAAGCCGAACGCATTCCGAAGCTGAGGCCAAGAGGGTAAAGAGGCCTTCAGTAGCTGGCTAGCCTTCGATGCGGTTAGATCGAAGCTGGTTCACGGTGCTTTATTTTCTCACTCCAATACACTGTCACTTTTTGGCCTCGCTTTCGGTGACCAACGATGCATTAAATTGTTATTGTGATCTTAAAAGAGAGAGACAAATAAGAGAGCGATAAATACAAAGAGCGTTGCAAATAAAATGTTTGGTAATTCCATCAACACCAGTTCTCTGCTGGCACGAGTATAAGAAATGAGCCACACGATTAGCGCCGGGTATCATTGGCACTCAGCACGCGAAGTACAAATATACCAAAACATTTTTCGCTGTAGTTGAGTTACTCGAGTGTGGAAAATATCAAGTACGAATGCAGCACACTTCTAGTTGCAGTGCACCCATGCAGATCTAGACATCTATATTATTTGCTTAATATCGGTCCATTCTGGGCTTTGGGCTTATCAGTGAAATACAGAATTCGGCAGGTACAGCGTATTTTACAGTCGGGTTCGGCCAAGATTGTTACTTGTTTAAATATGTAAAGATGTATTAAAGAAATGTTGCGTCCAGAATTGTTGCACCATGGACTAGATCATTGATTAATAGTAGGGTGGAGCAAGTTGAAAATAATATTGCTGAGAAAGCGTGAGAAATGTGAGCTTCATAATGAAAAAATGTTAGAGAAAATCGATGGACTAAATGAACTGCACCGCACTAAATCAAAAATAAGTTGTTCACTAAACGGAATAAGTAATCATGCTACCATCGCTGACATCCTTTAGCTTATATCAACTCCACTGAGCATTTACTTTGGTAGAGGCTTTAAAACTATAGAGTGTCCAATAATAGATTAAGCTAAAGGGTCATCGATATGTTGGTAAAGCTGTATTTATACTTGTCTGATATCTCATATGAGATGCTCAAAAAATGTTCTGAATTTATGAGAAGTAACCAATCGGAGTTTCTCATATAAGTTTTTTGACACTATGAACTGAGGTATTTTTCGGCAAATACAGATTAAAGCTGAAAATTCTGACTGTGCTAACTATTTATCAATTTAAAAATTTTAATACGTTTTTCCTCCCCTTAACAGGATCTCCTCTATTTCCTGCTTTCTTCAACTAGTTTGGATATAAAAATTTCTAAATTTGAATACTTCATTTGGTTTTATCATACTGAATTGATTAAGCATCTGAAATCGTTAAAATATACGAAATCTTTACCCAGTCTTAAGGGTATACATCGTTCCCTATACAAATACGGCGGTTGGGGTAAGTTGTGTGTTAGAATAACAAAACTAAATTGAAATGATCGTTCAATTTATATTGCAGGTTTCTTTTGCGTTTTAAATATAATGGGCATTGTTTTGCTGGATCCCACTGAAGAAGCCAGCTTTGAGAATTTCTTTGAAGAGAATACGGAAAAGTCTAGTTTAAAGAAATTGATATACACCAATCCCAGATATATTCAACATATGGAGGTGCTGATGCCCTGGCTACAACAACGTGGGGCCCTGGAATAGATTACATACACATTGTTTCGGTTTTGAATACATACAAACATTTGCCCATATGTTAACCTTTAACAAATATAAACAAGTTACAATTTAAGAGATCGTTTCTAACATGACAGAGAGATAGAGAGAGCTTTCAAAAGCTTTTTAACTGGCTCTTATATTTGGTCAATTGAAGCCTCAACAAGTAGTAGGTTATAGGTGCCGGTTGCGCGAGGTTAACCATGTCGTTGGAAACACAATCCCTTTGACTCCCCACTTATCTATTAGAGATTATTAGAGAATCTGCAGGGCCAGCGTTATGAGAACTTTAACAAAGTTACAAGTTTTAAGCCCACACCAGGTGCACAATTAGGCTACATCTAATAAAAAGTATCCCAAACTCACTTTGAAAATATCGACCATTATTTCCAGCCTATGGTGCTACCTAAGTATAAGGAAAAAAACTTATAAATACTATCGACAGCTTTTCTAAAGATCCTTAAATAGTAGATGACGCTTTACACCTAGAAAACTTTTTTTTTGGAACATCAGTCACCGGGCTACATGCGGATCTCACATTGATTCTTTGGATAAGAAATAATATCACCATATTCCATCGCAACATAAATAAGATCGGATCAGACATCCCTTTATACAATTTGAACCCTATCCATTTTTTGTTCATTTAATTACTTTTTCAAAAACTAAGAAAAAGAAACAAATTTATCATCAGCTTTGTCTGAGTATCAAGAAGTCAGGACCTAAGGACGAATGGAATGACATACTCTCGCACACGCTCGCTGACTAATGTGTTAGATGGTAATTACATTATTCTGTTTAAGAAATTACCGTTTTTATTTTGAGGGTAATGCAACTTATATTCTGAATATTACAATAGTTTTTTTCCAAAACTAGGTTTAATTAGCATCTTTTTATATATAAATAAGGCGAATTTTTCAATTAACAAGAAAGGATCCTATTAGAGGCTTTCGCCATTTCACCCTACTTGAAATAGTAAATCTTACGCAGTCTTTACACTTGTCATATATCTCTAAATATTCGGTGGCCCAATTTCTCTAAAGAGAAACTCATATAAAATAGAACCGGTCCTATTTCATCAAAGAAGGCTAAATTTACAAAATATTTAGAGATATGTGAGTTGCTATTACAATATAGTCAGAGAGTCTCTTTAGAGATATATTACAAGTGTAAAGGCAGCTTTGATAAACATAACACAAGCCAACAAAATTAAACTTTTGTCAGTTTATCGAACACGAATCTGTTTATTAAAATTATCATATCCCGATTTTTGGTAATTTTAGTTTAAAGTTGCTTTAAATGCGTATTTTGACCCTTTTCGGGAGCGTTTTGAGGGGAAACTTACTTTTGGTTTGACTATCTTTGATATTATCGTAAAGTGGTATTTCTTAACTTTTAAATAAATCCTACCACAATTCTAAGATTCTTTTAAGGGAAGATCTAACACTAAGAATGCAAGTGTTCGAAATGACAAAATTTTCAACTGTCCAAAGTTATGCAAAGGGTTCAGTTAAAACATTGCATTAGGATTCAATACGAATGTGTAGCCTACTGTACTGTTTTCAGCATTGCATAGCTTGCATTCTTAATGGCATATCTTGTCTACAAAAAATTTTAGAATTGTTCTCGATAATTTATTTAGAAGCTAAGAAATAGTACTTTACGATTAAACAAAGAAAGTCAAAAAGTATAGGTTCCTTACAAAGCGCGCCTAAAAAGGATCAAACTAGGCATTTTAAGCATCTTTAAACTCAAATTACTTAAAATACAGCCGTGTAATTTAAATATAATTTAATAAATGATACACCGATACATTATTTTACAACTATTTTGAAGGTCAAATGGTTAAGAGAGTAAATGATTAAAAAGGGTCTTAGGTCTTAGATCTTTGACATTAAATAACTAACTAATGTATAGAAGTTTCTAGCTTATTATCTCTTATTTCGAGGTGAAACCCTAGTTTGTCTGGACTACATTATTTGTTAGTTTATGAGACTAATAGCTCTATGTAGAAGATGTGAAATCGGACCTACATCTATTTTTATAAGTTTAACAAAAAATATGTATTTCAAACTAGCAAGTTTTAGCCTGCGCGAGGTCATATAATGTTGACACATAACTTTAAACATGAACAGTAGGTCGTTCATTTGATATGTGTAAAATTGTAAGGTCATAATAAAACCTCCTTATACGATGCGTTTTGGTGTAAGAAAGGTTCAACAAAAAAAAAAAAAATTTTAAATGGGTGTTAGGGTCTGCGAATTCGATTCAAAGTTTATTACTCATACGTACTGTTGCCCTTGCTTACATTTTTAACTTTCAATTAGTTTGGCGTAGACTTGGTTTGAAGTTATAACATTTGACAAAAAGGTACCATGACCATTGAAAAATTTGTTTTTAATATAACCAACACAATATTTACTAAGTTTATATTACTAAAGCTATATTTATACGAAAACGTATATACAAAATTTCTACTATTCTGCGTTGTTCACTTCTAGATGAAAGCACGGTTGCGGCCGTTGCTACGCAGTTTATTTATAAGGTGCTGCTTATAAATAGTCTATCGTACATTTGATAATTTACAAACTTTAAGGATCAATAAATAATGCGGATTACTACATATGTCTTGAACAGCGGGGGGCAAGCTCTTGCTCCCATTGCTCCGAGATTTTTTTTCGGCAATTGGCGCGTCAATCTCATAATAAACTGCGACGCAATTAACTCGTTTCAAATTGTGAACAACAACAAAGTCAATGCGAATCGGAGCACGGCGCCTACAAGACGCGCACACAGATGGCGCAACAGCTGCATTTTGGACGATTGAGACTCGCTGATAACGGTTATTATTTTGGTGGTTGTTGATCTAGAAGGTCCGTGCGTTCATGCGGACTGATGGACATGGCTCGGACATGACTCTATAGAATCAGTGATGCTTCCTTCTCGTTGTTACTTACATTTGCACAAACCCATTATACTCTTTGTAGCCTTGGTAAAGAGTATAAAACGACATCCCTTTTTGTGTGAGAAATTCAAAATAGTACTTTGTAATGGATTTTGCTTTCTTTTATTGAATGGTGCAAGAAAGTGATTATTTGAAAATCAAATGGGATACATTTTACTGTGGTTCTTAACGCCATGGAAGCCACCAACCCTCCTTCTCTTTTCCCATTCCCCTTTTTAATCCACTTTTCCAGGCCTCTGGATGATCTCGGCCTCAGCCGACGAGACGAGAGGGACGTCTGCAGCATCCGTTTCAATACAGGGACTTTCTGGAACTTCTGCAGCTTCCTCATCTAACAGAGTTTAAGAACGTCTTTAGCTCGAAAAAAAAATCATGCATGTCTTTTGAAAATTGCTCTCGCGAAAAGGTTAAAGAGACCTTATTTGAGCTCCGCTCATGGTCCATGCTGATTCCATCCTGCAAGCCACATTAGTTGCACTTTCCAAAGTGAAAATTTTGTCCCAAATTATAGCGTGGACAAAACAGGCCTTTTCGATGGAAACGGACTCGCCTCATCAAAATTTGGTTTTAAATTTTCCCACGAAAAATATTAAAATGGCGGAGAAGTCGTTGACGAAATTTCGATAGGGCGAACGAGTCGTATACGTAATATTTGTGGAAACTTTGAAGCCTTTTCGCAGTGGTTAAAACTAAAATTAAAATTTTTTGTATTTTTATAAAAAATCATTTATGATAGTTTCTGTTAAGTTTTTGAATGGTACCTTATCGGCGTACACCCTAATGAACACACAACACCACAAAGGAGAATAGTTAACTTCGCGTTTTCTTTTGCTATCGGTTTTTGCGCTTATGCTGACTTGGAATTCCCAAGAAGTGATAGAAGGCTGCTGATTTGCCGTCGATAAGCAAATACTACTGAAGATAAAACCGGCAGGTTCTTTGAACAGCTGTATAGTCGACCAGCCTCTTTTGTGGGGTGGTGTGTTCGTGTGTAAAGTGGAAATGTGGAAACATAACATGACCTCTAGCCGGCTAAAACTTGATAATTTAATTACACTAGGTAGCACGGTCCAGTATATCGAAGCGTTGGTGGTGATTCTAGATGATTTTTTTTCGTGCTGAACACGAATCTGTTTTCAAAAATTGTCCATCACGTCGAGATTTTTAGTAATTTGAGCTTAAAGTTGTTGAAGGGTTACCTTTTCCGACCATATAAAGTATATATATTCTTCATCAGCATCAACAGCAGAGTCGATATAGCCATGTCCGTCTGTCCGTCTGTCCGTCCGTCCGTCCGTCCGTCCGTCTGTCTGTATGAACACCTAGATCTCAGAGACTAGAAGAGCTAGAGCAACCAAATTTGAAAAGTAGACTCCTATTGTCTGCACGCAGATCAAGTTTATTTCAAATTGTTGCCACGCCCACCCCCGCCCTACAATAAAAAATGTTAAATAACTCCCACAATTTTTGAGATATCGATCTCAAATTTAGCCCTGAAATTTCCATCAAGATCGATGATAAATAGCCGAGTTAAAAAATGTTGCATACTTTTCGGCTGCTCCACCTCAGGAATACAGGAAGGTTATTAAACATTTCTTTCCATGAGTAACGGGTATATCGAAGTCGGTTAGAGCCGACGTTAACTTACACTCTCGTTTTAGTATGAGATCAACTTATCATTGGACCTCACCAACTGGGCGTCTGCCCATCACATGTCCGTTATAATGAATCACAACTCGCGACTCTTCCAAAGGTAATTAGTGAAGTAACATTGAAATAATTGGAACGAACAGAAAAGCCAAGACAGAACATACAATAAGGAATTAGAAACAAGAATCAAGACCTTATCAATCAAACAATACACGACGTTCCATATCAAATGTTTATTTTAAAATCATTCTACACCACTCGGAGTGTGTGTGTGCGTGTGTGTGTGACGCTTTTGCCAGTTTTGGCGAATTGAATTACAAAATAAACTTCAATTGAATGCATAGTGATAAGAAATTTCTTCGGCTAATACCAAATCGGGGCAACAGGCCAGTGTCCCGTATCGCTGTAGTAATATTCTCACGTCAACCAACGCGTCGAGCGGACTGCTGCAGTCACGAATTATTATCAATTCGCTATTGTTTTTGGCCAATTAAGGAAAAAGGTTTGAGACTTTGAGTAGTACATTTATAGGGAACTCTCTTTTTATTTCGTTTTCAGTTGTTTAAAGTGTTGAAAACAGTGAAGAGGTAATAAATTCGATGGTGACAAAGTAATTGTAAATCGACTGTAATTCTGTTATTAAAGAAAAAGTAAAAGTTAAAAGGATCGATAGACTTGGCTTTAGTTGAATATAAAGTGGAACAATAATTTAAATGAAAAAGTAAGAAGTTTACCATATACCAAATTCAATTTGTATATATCCAACATTTCATGTGACTCGTGACCTGATTTTGATTCTTTTTTTGTTGTTGCTGTTGTTTATTTTCATATCATTAAATGTCGTTTTGCCTCGATAATGGCTCAATTAATGAAAGCCCCAATTTTTCGTACTTATGTGTTTAAAGTGCAAACGAATGTCAAGAAAAATATATGGCTACTGATTTTTGTTAAGTTATCTACTAATTCAATTGGCTTGATAACCATAGAAATGCAATGTTTTTTTAAGTCTTCAAGAGGATTTTCCAAAGAAATTACTATTAGTATTTTATTCGCTAATCTTATGATTCATCGTTATATAATTCGTCAAGAAATCAAGGCTCAATACATCTTAAAAGTCATCTTTAGGATTGTTTCACTTCTATTAGCGTTTCGACATCTTTTTCTTTAGAGGGATAATCTTTTTGATAGATTTTTGATGTTTCTTAAGGTATGGAAAATTCTAACGGCACAGTCGGTTTTTGGAAGCGTTTTCGATTTCGATCAAATCTTGCAGAATAGGAATTGTTGAATGAACATTCAACACGGGAACAGGACTGCTTACTTTTTGCAAACCAAGACCCATACGAGAAGGGAGCTAGATACATAAGAGATAAGCCACATGTCCAAGCGAAACGATCAAAATAGGGAAAAGTCGGATTTAAGATAGAGCTATTCTTTTACGCACTAAACAAACAAATCCTTTTTAAATCAGTTATAGTTTATAAC
This sequence comes from Lordiphosa magnipectinata, assembly GCA_037044535.1. Lineage (NCBI taxonomy): Eukaryota > Metazoa > Arthropoda > Insecta > Diptera > Drosophilidae > Lordiphosa > Lordiphosa magnipectinata. The sequence continues at coordinate 2,581 of JBAMBO010000163.1, read as the reverse complement.
ACTCAAAATATCCAACTTTTATATTTAAATTGTTGCTAAGATATTCCCCTAACGGAATTAAATAGCATTTAAACTTAAAATAAAAATTTCAAAATATTAGATAGAAATTCGAAACACTTCCCATATATTTCCCAAGTATTTCAACATTTCGATTTTTAGTGCGAGCGCGCTAAATGTTGTCCAATCGGGACCAAACTCTTTCTTATATCTGTTTGGACCAAAACGAAACTTTTTCCTCCCGGTATTTTGAAATCGTAAAAAAAAAATTGAAATAAGGGCCAGTCTATTGATCAACTATACTTTATGATCTTCAACTTACACCTACATAAATCTTCTACAGAAAGCAATCTTTAATATAGCATTCTCTTCTATGTGGCCAGTGTTTTCTTATTTATTTCACACATATGAGGGGAATACTGCATAAGCACTATTGGTATATGAATCAAATGCCTTAAGAACGGTTTGACTGTCCGATGCTTCCTGTGAATTTTGCTCAGATAAGCGAAAGCTTTCTGGATGGCACCAATCCCTGCACCTTCTCTGCTGTGTGAAAGGTTATCCCAATCATAACTGCTTGTATTGTTTATCGAACGACGCTTTGAGGTGTTCAGTATAGCAGGCAAATTATTGATGGAACTATCAGTATTTCGAATTTTTACTTTCGGTTGTTTTTTTTGCTATCGATAGTTTAAGACAGGGGTGCAAATGCCCAAATGGCAAAGTGATAGCTGGCGCGTATAGCTTTCCCGCATGCCTTATGGCTACGGAGAGCAACAAATTTAAATGCGTTCTCTCCTCTACTTCTTTCCGAGCGAAGGATTTGTTGTTGCCGAGTGCGGACCTATCTTCTCTCTCTCTCCTATTTCTCTTGCCAATTCGAACACAACAACAACGATGTATATGCGTCATCAGCGTAGGGTAGCGATTAGCTCGCCTCCCATGGCGAACGCTTTTTGCTATTCACGCCGACACCAAACTCTCACACACACACCAACAAAAATCGGGATTCTCATTCTATTTCTTGTGGTTGTTGTTGATTAAGATATATTTTTTTCTTTTGTATTAGTATCCACGCGCGCGTAAAATGATTCAGGGCACCCCTGGCCATTTAGGTGCCATTTTTTTAAAACACAATATTAATAAGTGATATATAATAAGTGATATTAACAAGCGGTTTTATATTCGATAGGTAAAAAGATAAGTCAATAGTTTCAAAAATATGTTCTTAACGGATTATCTGAAAGTAAAAATTAAAACGATGTTTTGTTTAAGAACTTATGTGCTTATGGTAAGCTCTAAATAAATAAAGAAGCTATGGGGTTTCAGAGTCAAAATTTGGAAAATTAACTTTTTTAACCGATTTCATTGGTCCAACTCCGTTATTTATTGACCGATCCCAAATATCCTAGTTCAGACCAGAATGGTAGGTAGAGGGAGTTATTTAAAAAAAAAACTTAAATTCGGTTAACCATTTTCGAAAAAGTGGTTTCGAGATAATCGCGTTTAACAGTGTCGTCAACTGTTTTTGATAAAAAAACACATTATTTTTAATAGATTTCAAACATAGATTTTATGCATTTGGGTTTTAGCTTTCACCGAAAAAAAAAACAATAATTAAAATCGGTTAAATAGTTCTCGAGAAATTTTCGTCAAAGTGCGTCAAGACTTGTTAAAAAGAATCTCAAAAAATCTCCAAGTAAAAAAAATACATTTTGGGAAATTACGAATATTTTAGTTTTTTTATTTAAAAAATTGGAAATTACGAGGGTCGATGAAAATTTATTTCATAAAAAAATTGATTTTGTTTATTTTTGTAAAACATATTGTAGGAATTTTTCGGAAGGTATACAGAAGTCAAGAGATTGAGAGAATCTTGGCCCTGGCCCACCTGGAGGTGATTTTTGAGCCAATTTTACATTACATACAGAAGTGTTGTGAAAACTATCGATGGTTGTGAATTTGGCCAACCATCGATTGTTGTTGCCCCCTTATCGATGTATCGAAGCAGAAAATTGCGCAGTTCTAGAAACTTCATAGTGTAATAGGGTATGAGTAAAATTTTTGGACTAGCTTAAACCCGCGGCTTCGCACGAATTTATGTATGTAGCTTTTTCCAAGGATTTTTGAAAAAAAAGTGAATAATTTAATTATGCTTATTAAGACACTTATTTTAAACTTAGGCCCCTATCACCTCGGGCACGCATTTTTCACCAACTGTGGTGAGTTTAACAGATTTTGGAAAATGAGTCACAACCTGATCGGATGAAAATAGTTTTCCGTCCATTTTACGAATTTGGGGGTAGATTGTCAAAAAATTGAAAGTCAAGTTTTATCTATTTTTTAAGGTGTAGTTTTGATAATGAGTTTGGACCTCATTTTCCCCCCAGGGGATGAATTTTCATTTTATTTATTCAAAATCAAATTATTTCGATAGCATATCAATCTATGGAGTTCACTATCGATGGTCCCCACTATCAATGTTCAATTATGGTGCCCATTTTTGATGTTTTCGCAACACTGGTGTTCAGTACCCTTGAATCATTATTTTGAGGATATAGATCCTCTTAATTACTGGACGGTA
>JBAMBO010000162.1:0-37902 GCA_037044535.1 Lordiphosa magnipectinata | reverse complement strand
AAAATACTATTCCATTGAATGAAAAAGTTTTTTAAAAATAATTTTATTATCTGACGCGCCACTCTTTTGATATACATAATTCCAACCCAAAACCAATTCTCGGTATTACAAAACTCGCTTTTGTTTGGTTTTGGGCCAATTGTGTTCCGTGAAATGATTTGAAAAAAATTGTTGGCTTGGCATGGCCCTTTTAGAATTCGAAGCCGTATTTGCTTAAATGAGAATCAAAGAGAATAGGAGCAGAAGCAGTGCCTGTTTCGTGTTTACATTTTTATATCTTCTTCTTCGTTCGAGTTAAAAGACCGCTAAAAGATCGTTCAGTTGGCATGCAAAGCTCTGACTGTTATTTTTAATTATTATTAAAATATTGTAATTTTAATTACTTTAGGCATTAAGTTCCTGTATATTAAAGGGTTGTTCCCTAAGAATTGTACGATTATTTTTAGCGAAGATATACCATTTTGAATACATAGTCTCGATAATATAACAATACAAAAATTGTCTACTGCTCAAATGACTAGCAAAAATAGTAGAACAGGCTAGTAATTTGTATAGAATTTCAATGAAAATTTTTAACAACATTCATTGCACACTGAGGCAGCAACAATACTTGGGATTTTTGCCAACTCCTATACAGTTACTAAAAATGGTATATCTTCATTAAAAAAAAATCGTAGAGCTGTTTGGGATAGTTTATTTCAAAGTCAAGGAGTATTGCTTTTTTATAATATCAAATAGAGTCAAAACAAAAGTATAGGTTCCCCACAAACGCGTCTAAAAAGGGTCAAAAAGGGTGATGGAACATTTCTCACAACAGATTCGTGTTTAGCACACGAAAACCATCTAGAATCACCACCAACTCTTCAATATACTGGAAAAAGTCTAATTTTGTTGCCTTGTCTTATTATTTTGAAGATCATGTCCTTTTTTTCTTGACATCTCAACTAAATACCATTTAGCACAAAGTTTCCATGGCAGCTATATTATATAGAGCTTCAATCTGTCAGAAATGGACAAAGCTTGCACAGCTTGATAAATATAACGCACGCTTGTCAAGATTCATTAAAAATGCTTTGAATTGGACTACGTTAAAGCTTCACAAGCTTTAAAAGTTTTCACTTGAAAATAACATTTAACATAATTTTTAGGTTTTGAAATGCGATCTAAATTCAAGATAAAAGTAGTAGTAGTTGTTGCCTTTATTCATCGCTATTTTTGTTAAAGGTGCGTACATATATCAAAATTCTAGACACTTTTAATTAACTTTAGCGGCTTGGTGTATAAATCGTCATCCACATCTTCTTTTCTTCTCTATGCTGGTACTACATGCAGCTGCCAAGATCGTTTATTTGTTAGTTTATTTGTAGAATAATAGTTAACAATTTTCTGTCAACATTAAAGGGTTACATAAAATTTAACCTGCTTCACCATCCAGGTAGGGGAATTTTTTATTGATATGCCCCGTGTAGCGTGTGCGTACTGTTAATTTTGGCAAACATTGGGACATCAATGTGTCGCAGGTAAATGATCGTGGTCCCGCCTCGGGACACCAATGGTATGACGCCATCAACTGTTGTATAGTAGGACTTCGGAGGATGTGCACTTCTTGTGTTCTTCTGACTAGAGCTCGCCGGATGGGGTGTGGGTTTTTCCTTATCCTACCATACTACACACTAGCACAATAATAAGTGCACTTTACAGTAGTCTACAAAAATCAAAAATAAAAAGCATCTAAACAAAATATATATTCCACACAAGTATGATGATAAGCTGTTGGTATGGCTGATCAACGACCAGGGTAATTGAGATGTTGATTTTACCCTGTTCTAAACCCTCCCTGCCTTGGTAGCGTGTTAGGAATGTTGTACGACTACCCCTTAATCAGACCTCACATCAAATCACTCGACTTCAATACATGCTGGGTGCTTCATATCAGACACCGACGAACCAGTAAAATAATCACTACTGGATCATTTCAAAATCAAATTACACTTCATTTATTGCTACCAATACGGTAGATAACTTCATATTCGGATGAGTGTTCCATTAGAATACTAAACTTAACAAGGTATTTAAATATAACAAAAGAAAATAAAAAAAAAGAAGAATTCAGCTCATATGCCAACAAATGGTTTTCTAAGGCAGCCTACAATGTATATATATTCAAACTATGTATAATAGACTGGTTAAGCAGAAGGCCGCCAATAATGTCAGATTCTGTTGGAAAATGTTTGGTTTTTAAGGTTTTACTCACACGTATTTAATCCATCCTCGCGTTCGTTGGGCCCATCGACTCGCTATTGATGTTGCTGTGGATCAAAAATAATTTTCCTAACAACCTATATACATTAGGGCAAATCGGCACCTAATTGTTTAGCATATTCTGTACATATATATATAAGTTTTAACTGTACGTTACTTAGGCTAAGATTACTTTACTTTACTCACTAGAAATGTTAAATTATTCTTTAATTATTAGGGATTATGATGCAAACATAGAAACCTATGTTGCGAAATTATGAAAATCAACTATCAAATTAATTCATTAGCAAGGTGGGAACTGCTTGCTCACGAGAACTGCTTAATAGCGAAACTGCTTGCGCATGCGCTCTGCTTCAAGCCGGAACTGCTTGCGCAAGAAAATATGTACATACAAAAAACTGAGGGTGCTCCGCTGTGGCGAAGGCTTAGTGACCGCTATGCATGTGGGCTACGCTGTTTGCGAGGCTATGTACGACGTGGCACTGTTGTTGGGGCTGCCACGTGTTTCCACGAGTACGTGGGCATGGCCAGCACAATCTCCTAGCTGGGCGTCCACATGTGTGTACGTCACGTAGCGACGATCAGCAAACGCTTACGCTGCCTGTGTATGTATATTGCTGCGTCTACCCTTGTCGCCGTACAACTAGAATCCCGATATCCCAGGCAACTTTGATCGTCGACGTGGACACTTGTAGATGCGGGGTGGGATCACTTTAAGGTATATAAACCGGCCGACCACGCCAAGGGTATGAAAATTGATAGCGCGAAGGCGCCGGCTGCGTTGACTGGTCGGTGGCTGCAGCCTGTGTTAAGCTGCAATCGAAATAGTAGTCAGCTAGACTGCACATTACCTACAATCTTTGAATATCACCTTTGCACAGAAATCACGCAGGGATTTGGACTGGATACCACTGGACACAGACGGATTGATTTTGGAAGCGATTTATCACCAGACAATTTTGTAGGTTATATATAAAACCAAATATATTCGCACTTGTAGCAAAATTACGTCTGTCCAACACAAGTGCTTTTCTTAAAATGAAATCAAGCCACGCGCTTTTGTGTATCTATGCAGATTTCTTGCTGCGCAAGTTCGAAAAGCTCCTTTCTAACTGTTCAATCGCCTGATCGACTTTTGCCTATTCCTTCTTTCCACTTTCAATGCAGTGAATGCGAGAGGAGATACGACTTATCGTTCTATAAGCTAAGCAAGCGAGATAGTATGATGTAACTGTTCCAGAGCGTAAAGAGTGGCTGAGACAGAGGCGATGCTCTCTCTCAACAACAACAACCAAATAAACTCTTTTCTATAGGTACAGTGGGCTTAATGAACAGATTTCAATGTACTTTGCCAGCTGGCCACTACAACGCAGTTAATGCATCAACAGTCATACCTCGAGAGGTCATTAACTGAAAAGACAGGCAGCTGGATTCAAAACTCATTTCTGGATGTCCTTTAGGTGATAAACTCCCATTGACTTGCCAGTTTCATTTATCAATTCATAGTAAGCTTTACTTAATTTTCTGTGTACTTTGGCCTTATTAAACACGGGAGCTAATTTACTGTTGAACCCTTTTGCAGCATTACTTTGGGCGAAATTCCTTGCAAATACCAGATCTCCTACTTTCAGTTCTGTTTTCCTGCTACGAAGGTTATATCTATTCGCATTTACCTCGTGTGCATTAGCTATACTTTCTTTAGCCCTCTTGCGTGCGATTTGTAACGCGTCAGGTCTCTCTAAGTTCGTATCATCGCTCACTGAGTTCAGTTGACGTAAAAGCTTATAGTCACGTCCATCCAATACCATGTTTTGGCCAAAACACAGAAAGTATGGCGAAAAGCCGGTGCTGCGATGGATGCTAGCTCTTAAAGATCCACTAATTTCACTCAAGTTTGAGTCCCAATTTGTGTGATCAGTACCGATGTAAGCTCTTATTGCGGCCAAGACAGATCTATTCACGCGTTCACTTGCATTCGCTTGAGGGGAGTATATCGCAGTCTATATCTGTGAGATACCGAAACGGGTCAAAAACGATTTAAACCAGCCTGATTTAAATTGGGATCCGTTATCAGTGAGGATTGTTTCCGGAACACCAAAAGTATAGAAAACATAGTTCTCTAAAAACTCACAAATTCTGGCTGACGTAAACTTCTTTAGCGGATGCAAGAAGTGAAATTTCGTGTGATGATCTACTATTATTAACAGTCCAACATTTCCGTGCTTAGAGCGGGGATATGGTCCTAAGAGATCCATATAGAGCTTCTGAAACGGCCTTTCAGACTGCATTGGCTTGCCCATTGGAGGTCTTAGCACAATGTTGGCACTTTTAGTAGTACGACAAGTAGGATAATTCGATACATAGTCTCTTATTCGTGACACCATATTGGGCCAGAAAAGAAATCGTTTCACTTTCTCGATCATTTTTGCGGTTCCACAATGAGCAGAATCTGGCGGATCGTGTGCGCGGTGCAGTACTTCTGACACGAGTCCAGATGGAACCCAGAGTTTCCAAGACTGTGACTCTTGCACTAGATCACCTGAGGCGTGCTCATTCCGCTTATACACGAAATTATCAGAAACACGAAGATCAGGTAATCTTGACTGATTTTGTTTAATGCGTGCTATCAAATCAAGATATTCAAGAGAAGTGAATTCCTTGGATTCTAAGTCTATGAGGGGTCCGGTATTTACGCATTCTTCGATTGCCTCGTCAATTCGCGATAACGTATCGGCAACAATGTTTTGTGATCCCTTACGATGCTTTATCGTAAATACAAATCCTTGCAAACGGATTGACCACCTCGCAAGCCTGCCTGAGAGGTCCTTCTGCCTCATTAGCCATTGCAACGAGGAGTGATCAGTGATCACGGTGAACTCTTGCCCCTCGATATATGCACGAAACTTGCAGATACCTTTGATCACGGCTAGACACTCAAGTTCTGTCACTGAATAGTTTCGCTGCGCCTTTGACAGCTTGACAGACATGTATGCGATAGGCATCTCGGTGCCATCCTCGCCCTCTTGTGCTAGCACGCAACCTAACCCATGCAGACTAGCATCGCATAACAACAAAAACGGTCTTGTAAAATCGGGTGTGCTTAAGATTGGAGCTGAAGTCAATTTAGACTTTAAGTTTTGAAATGCTTCATTTGCTTCACTGTTCCAATCTAGACGCTTATTCTTTTTCAACAACTCAGTTAGTGGAAGACTGACGCTGGCGTAGTTTTCTACAAAGCGTCGGTACCATCCCGCAAGTCCTAAAAACCTTCTGAGTTGTTTTACAGTGGTGGGGATTGGGAAATCATTGATGGCAGCGACCTTGCCAGGGTCTGTTCTTAACTGACCATCTCCGATTACAAAACCCAGATACTTTATTTCCCTCATGCAGAACTTGGACTTTGCTATATTTATTGTCAAATTAGCTTTCCTAAAGTATCCTGCAATTTCCAATAATAGACTCATGTGGGACTCGAAATCATCGGACAGAACCAAAAGGTCGTCTAAGTAGACGAAAACTCTTGTCCGTAAATGAGCAGGGATAACGAGATCCATAAGTCGACATAAGGACTGCGCAGCATTGCACAATCCGAACGGCATAACCTTGTACTGGTACAGAGGCCGGTTCGGGATTGTGAATGCTGTGTATTGGCGCGATTTTTCTTCTAGTGGAATTTGCCAAAAAGCATGCTTCATATCTAGACCAGTTATGAAGCGTGCAGGAGGAAGACGACCGAGGATGCCATCGATGTGCGGGAGTGGGTAAGCATCCTTTTTGGTGCTTTTGTTGACTTCCCGTGAGTCTAGACAGAGACGGACCTTTTCTCCTTTCTTTACTAATACGCAATTACTACTCCACGCACTCTTTGATTCCTCAATTACGCCTAGAGACAACATGTGCTCAATTTCGGCAAACATGAGTTTTTCTTTTGCTGGAGATATGGGCCAATGCCTTTGCTTAATGGGCGTAGCATTGTCTACATCAATACTATGTTCAATTAAATGGGTATGCCCCAATCCTTCCCGCTCATATGATGGAATCTTGCGGATCACTGCGTCTAATCTTTTCTGCTGGTTTGGGGTTAACAAATGAACTTTGGGAACTTCCTCGTCATCATCTTCCCTGCCCACGTCAAGTTCTTGAACGTGGTTATCGGTATTCATGATTTTATTTAGCAGGCCGAAGTCTCTCCAAAAGTTAACACCTAAATAGACGTCTTGCTTTAAGTCAGGGATAATGTATAATTCCAGGGGTCTTGCTAAATCTTGGTAAGTTATGTCCGTTAATAAGCGACCTACAACTTGACATTCTGAATTGTTAGCCGTCTTGATTCGGCCTGAGCACTTCTTCACTTTGGGATGCTTTAACAGGTCCTTAGCGGCTGTCCCGCCCAAACAACTGATTGTGGCTCCGGAATCAAGCAAGGCTACATAGCTGTGGCCCTCAACTCTAATGTCCGTGTAAATACGATTGTCAGAGCTGAGGAAAATTGAAGAAATAATGTTTTTGCGGCTTTCGCGAATCTTCTTCCAAAACGCTCGTGCTCGCAAGGTGGAGCGCTTGGGTAGCTTATTCTGCGGCTCAAAACAGCTTAGCTCACCAAAAATACGACTACGAGTAGCTGTATATCGAGCTAGCCGGACATGAAATGGTTGGGAATGAATGTTAACAAGTTTTGTCCCATTAACTATGTCAGGATGAGTAACTTGCTGACTCGAATTTGAAGCTGTAATTGCTTCAGTTTGAGTACTAACATTACATTTTAGTGTCTCGGATGCGACAGATTGGTATTCGTCTGCGCATCCCTTTGGTAGTTTTCCGAGGGGTTACAAGTTGAGCATTTGGGCTTAAAAGTGTCCTTTTTGCCGCAACCGTAACAAAATATTGTTCGTGGCTCCAGGCAGTCATCGAATCGATGTCCCTGTTGCCCACAATTCCAGCACTTGGCGACTTTGCGCTGAATTGCTTCGACTTCTAGTTGCTCTTCTTCCAATTCAGAAACTCCTTGGCGATATGCATAATTGCTTTTCTGACCTTGAGGTTTCTGTTGCCTACAAAACTGTTCATGTACGCGAATCTCCTCTCTCAATCGCGATAATGTACTTATGCCCAAGTGCATTAGTTCATACCGGACTGATGTCTTTGCGTTGCGAATTAGTAATCGAACCAGAGAATCCTCTGAAATCGGGTTACGAAGTCGCCCTACTAATTTTTCGACTGCGAATTGATATTCCTCGAATGGTTCTTTATCCGTTTGTCTCTTGGAATTAATCAATTCCCATATATCGGTATCGGTATCAATATCTTCGAATTTCTTGCGGAAATTTAGACAGAAAACTTCCCAGGTAAACTTAGGATTGGATTGATGGAACTTCCAAAACCATTCGTTCGCTTTGCCCCCAAATAGCAGATGCAGGTGATTACATAAAAGATGATAACTTCCTTGCAAACTTTGCTTTCTCAGGGCACGAATTCTATACAAAAACTCTTCGGTTTGTAAACCTGTTCTTGACCCATCGAATTTTAGATGCCAACTCTGAATAATGTTTGCCACTTTTTCAGGTTGAATAGCAGTTCGAGTTGGATATACATCGCTGCTGGACGACGAGTCACTTTGTCGATCCTGTTGATCTTGGTCATTTGCGTGGTGATTTACTTCACCGGGTGCTACTGTTGGTGTAGCAGGTGTTGCAGAATCAGATCTTGCAATCTGGAGCGAAGACAACTGTGACTGAACAACGGCGGTTAAATGTTGCATAAGCTGTTGTTGCTGAGACTTTACAGCTTCTTGTACAATTCTAGCTATATTTATATTAACCTGTTCGTTTTGAATCTCGTTCTGTCTGGAGTCCACACTCGCATTAGCATTTGACGAAGGAGCCAAAATGCTACGATTGGTATGCCTAGTGGACATACCCCTTGGTATGCTCTTTCCTCTTCCACGATTAAATCTTCTACCGCGAGCATTACTGTTAGTTTGTGCAGTATTTGATGAAGGATTATTTAAATTGAGCTCTTGAGCAGACTGGGATCCGGTTAATACCGCGCCTGTCGAAGCTTCTATAATCTCTGCTGCCAAATTATTATTTGATAAGGACAAGCGCTCACGGGTGCAAGGAGTTTTGCACACTGGACAAATGTTTTCTACTTGCAGAGCATCTAGTATGCATCGTTTGTGAAACTTATGCCCACACGGTGAAATAGCTGCCATCTCAAGATTATTTACAACCTCGCTGCAACCTCCGCAAAATGGATCTACCTCTTGTAGAGCCCTTTCAGGACTGTGTGTAACAGGCATTGTTTCTTTTAGTTATAGCGTTTGTTAAAAAAAATAGAATATTCATAAAATTGGTTCGTCGATGTCCAAATGAAGTCTCCTGCATGTATACCGTCGATCTTGCTTACCTATAGCTATCTATTGTAATCTAAAAGGTTCTATTTGTCTGCACTGAGTATCGGATTACATACTGGTCAAGCTCCCAAAAGCTTCTCTAGGCGCTTGCGATTCCAAGTATGACACCAAAATACGGAAACAGATTTAGTTATAGTAATGAGCTTGCTCGTGTTACTTCCTCAGCCACAATCTGGTCGACCAATCCGCGAAAATTCCGAATTGAAATCGCAATTCCGAGACAGTGCTTCTGGAGAACATACACGGGTCAAATCTACATCCTATTTACATATGAAAAATTCTAAGACATGATCCTCGACTGTTAGTATCAGGTTCGAAACTCTCGTCGACCAATCCGCGAAAATTCCGAATTGAAGTCGTAATTCAAGAGCCGAAATCACTGAACTTATCGAAGTCAAATCACAAAAATAAACACATGGTTTGAAAATAACAAAAATTGTAATTTAGTTGGATGGATAAATCAGAACAGTTGCCGTGAAGGCGACTGACATTTGATGATCGCTGGTGTTAATAATACTTTTTTTTCATCCGCCAACCCCACGCTTGTGCTCCAAATGTGCAACATTAGCAGCGGAATTGGAAAAGCTTAAAAGTAGGATCTTTTGAATTTATTGTCAGTCGGGCCCCACGTTGGGCGCCAATTGTGTAGCGTGTGCGTACTGTTAATTTTGGCAAACATTGGGACATCAATGTGTCGCAGGTAAATGATCGTGGTCCCGCCTCGGGACACCAATGGTATGACGCCATCAACTGTTGTATAGTAGGACTTCGGAGGATGTGCACTTCTTGTGTTCTTCTGACTAGAGCTCGCCGGATGGGGTGTGGGTTTTTCCTTATCCTACCATACTACACACTAGCACAATAATAAGTGCACTTTACAGTAGTCTACAAAAATCAAAAATAAAAAGCATCTAAACAAAATATATATTCCACACAAGTATGATGATAAGCTGTTGGTATGGCTGATCAACGACCAGGGTAATTGAGATGTTGATTTTACCCTGTTCTAAACCCTCCCTGCCTTGGTAGCGTGTTAGGAATGTTGTACGACTACCCCTTAATCAGACCTCACATCAAATCACTCGACTTCAATACATGCTGGGTGCTTCATATCAGACACCGACGAACCAGTAAAATAATCACTACTGGATCATTTCAAAATCAAATTACACTTCATTTATTGCTACCAATACGGTAGATAACTTCATATTCGGATGAGTGTTCCATTAGAATACTAAACTTAACAAGGTATTTAAATATAACAAAAGAAAATAAAAAAAAAGAAGAATTCAGCTCATATGCCAACAAATGGTTTTCTAAGGCAGCCTACAATGTATATATATTCAAACTATGTATAATAGACTGGTCAAGCAGAAGGCCGCCAATAATGTCAGATTCTGTTGGAAAATGTTTGGTTTTTAAGGTTTTACTCACACGTATTTAATCCATCCTCGCGTTCGTTGGGCCCATCGACTCGCTATTGATGTTGCTGTGGATCAAAAATAATTTTCCTAACAACCTATATACATTAGGGCAAATCGGCACCTAATTGTTTAGCATATTCTGTACATATATATATAAGTTTTAACTGTACGTTACTTAGGCTAAGATTACTTTACTTTACTCACTAGAAATGTTAAATTATTCTTTAATTATTAGGGATTATGATGCAAACATAGAAACCTATGTTGCGAAATTATGAAAATCAACTATCAAATTAATTCATTAGCAAGGTGGGAACTGCTTGCTCACGAGAACTGCTTAATAGCGAAACTGCTTGCGCATGCGCTCTGCTTCAAGCCGGAACTGCTTGCGCAAGAAAATATGTACATACAAAAAACTGAGGGTGCTCCGCTGTGGCGAAGGCTTAGTGACCGCTATGCATGTGGGCTACGCTGTTTGCGAGGCTATGTACGACGTGGCACTGTTGTTGGGGCTGCCACGTGTTTCCACGAGTACGTGGGCATGGCCAGCACAATCTCCTAGCTGGGCGTCCACATGTGTGTACGTCACGTAGCGACGATCAGCAAACGCTTACGCTGCCTGTGTATGTATATTGCTGCGTCTACCCTTGTCGCCGTACAACTAGAATCCCGATATCCCAGGCAACTTTGATCGTCGACGTGGACACTTGTAGATGCGGGGTGGGATCACTTTAAGGTATATAAACCGGCCGACCACGCCAAGGGTATGAAAATTGATAGCGCGAAGGCGCCGGCTGCGTTGACTGGTCGGTGGCTGCAGCCTGTGTTAAGCTGCAATCGAAATAGTAGTCAGCTAGACTGCACATTACCTACAATCTTTGAATATCACCTTTGCACAGAAATCACGCAGGGATTTGGACTGGATACCACTGGACACAGACGGATTGATTTTGGAAGCGATTTATCACCAGACAATTTTGTAGGTTATATATAAAACCAAATATATTCGCACTTGTAGCAAAATTACGTCTGTCCAACACAAGTGCTTTTCTTAAAATGAAATCAAGCCACGCGCTTTTGTGTATCTATGCAGATTTCTTGCTGCGCAAGTTCGAAAAGCTCCTTTCTAACTGTTCAATCGCCTGATCGACTTTTGCCTATTCCTTCTTTCCACTTTCAATGCAGTGAATGCGAGAGGAGATACGACTTATCGTTCTATAAGCTAAGCAAGCGAGATAGTATGATGTAACTGTTCCAGAGCGTAAAGAGTGGCTGAGACAGAGGCGATGCTCTCTCTCAACAACAACAACCAAATAAACTCTTTTCTATAGGTACAGTGGGCTTAATGAACAGATTTCAATGTACTTTGCCAGCTGGCCACTACACCCGGCTCACATCAAGTGGATAAAGAAGACAGGTTCTAGAGCGTGGAGAGAATAAGAACAATATAATATTATTTTAATTATTATACTGAGAACATTCAGTTGACAACAAATGGTACAAGATATTATAATTCGCACATACAACGCGAAAAGGGTCATGCAGTGCGAAATGCGTTCTACACATGCTCAGTGCAAGAGGTTGATACGACCGCGTAACTCTTGTTGGAACAGTAAATTGGAGCAGGCTGAGAAGGTAGCACGAATCAATATCGCCATTGATCAGCTTATGTACGAACATGACGCCATGACAAGTCCTCCGATTCTTCAACGTTGGCAGATTTATTAGCCGTAGCCTGTCAGTATACGATGGTAGTAGGCGATGAGTCTCCCAATTTAAGCCACGCAATGCAAAAAGAAGAAGAATTGTTTTTGAACACTTTCTATAAGGTCTTGATACTTATCATACTGACGCCAGAGCAATATTCAAGGATAGGACGAACAAGAGAGGGAACAGAAGTTTGGTGATGTATGGATCATCGAATTCCTTTGACCAGCGTTTAATAAAAGAAAAAACGCCCTTAGATTTATTTACTATAATGCCGACATGGTCATTAAAGCAACGTTTATGGTCGAATAAAACACCTAGGTCAGTCATAGTTTGGATGCGTTCAAGATTGTTGTGCCCAATAGAGTAAGTAAAACAGTGAGTTCTATTGCGGTAAAATGTCATGTACTTGCACTTTGAATGATTTAAGTAGAGCATATTGTTTTGGCACTAAGATTGAAGGCTGACCAGATCATTCTGCAACAGGTAATGTGAGTCAGTACTATTAAAAGATAAAGAAATTTTTACATCATCCGCATACATTAAAACGTGTGATGAGATAATTACCTGCGGGAGGTCATTTATAAACAGACCAAAAAGCAATGGGCCAAGATGAAAAGGCATTCACTATTTTTGATCGAGATGAATTAAATAAGACTCGGTGAGTCCGATTCGACAGATACATAAAGATCCATTTGAGCAGTAATTCAGGGAAACCTATGACTGAAAGTTTATGCAAGAAAAGAAGATGATTTACAGAATCAAACTCTTTGCTAAAGTCAGTAAAAACAACGTCAGTTTGCTGCTTTTCTAGAAAACCACGCCGGATGATAGAGGTAAACTCAAGAAGATTGGTTGAAGTAGAACGGCGCTTCATGAAGCCATGTTGAGTCGGAGAAATTATGGAGCTGCAAAAGTGTTGCAACTGAGTAGTGATAAGTTTCTCAAATAGCTTAGGGATCGCACATAATTTTCCAATGCCACGATAATTCTCGATGATAGACTTACTCTCTTTTTTATGGAGGGGTATAAAGAAAGATACCTTCCATATAGTGGGTAGAAACGAATTATTGAGAGACATTTGAAATAGACTCGCCAAAGGCTTACATAAAGCACGAACGCAAAACTTTTAGACACAACCAGGAATGTTGTCTGGCCCAAACGAAAAAGGTGGTTTAACGAGCTTTAAGTTTTGATAAACGTCGGATTCATGAATAACTGGCATTAAAATACCACAAGTATGGGGAAGTGCATACGAATAATATGAAGCCGAATTATACATAGCAGATGTGTAAATTGATTGAAAGAAATCTGCAAATAAATGAGCAATGTCTGCATGATTAGTGGCAGTGTCATTTTTATAATAGAGAGATGAAGGAAAGATTGAAGATTTCATTTTAGAATTAACAAAGGAGTAGAAAAGTTTTGGGTTTTCACGAAAATCAATTTTACATCGTCTCAAGATACCGCATCGTTCCCAGCACAAAGAAGATCGGAAGATCATCGGTCTTATCTAACATATTACATAAACGTTGTTCTTAACATATATTGAATAATTAATTTAATTTAAATACAAAAAATAGAGGAAAGCTAACTTCGGCTCGACCGAAGTTTATATACCCTTGTAGCTTGTATGATTTTTATAAATTAGTAGCCTGATCCCACTGACACAAATATGTACATTTGGCCAAATGTACACATTTTTGACAAGACGTCCTATTTTCTACACCTAATTTCTATGGCAGCTGTACTATATAGTTGTCCTATCAAACTTGGTGGAATTATGTGACTTGTAAATACAAGGTTCGGGGACGTTTGCGTTGAAGACAAAAAAGTTTTTCTCACTAAAACAACATTTTCGACCGATGTTTCCTATGGCAGCTATATGCTATAGTCATCCGATCTGGCAGGTTCCGACGTGCAGCGTATTTGTACCAAAAGACTTCGTGCAAAGTTTGGTTCAGATAGCTTTAAAACTGACGGAGGAGATAGCATAGAAACAGACGGACAGACGGACGGACGGACAGACGGACGGACAGACGGACAGGGCTATATCAACTCAGCTCGTCATGCTGATCAAGAATATATATATATATACTTTGTGTGGTGCTTCCTTCAATGCGTTACAAACATCTGGACAATTTTAATATACCCTCTACAAGGGTATAAAAACATGAAGATTAACATAAAGTGAAACAAAAATTCTTTTGACTAAGCTTTTTCTATAGACTATTGCTTGCTCTATGTAATTTGCAAGTTTTGACCAATTTTCACCATCACCTCCAATTAAAACATCCACAATCTCCACCTCAGTTAAATATGTCTTTTTGAAATATCTCCATCTAAATTCCCGCAGCACTGGGCATCTTCCAATAAAATGAGCTTACACAGGTTGCATTGTCTGGGCTGGGTATGATTAAAAGAGTTTCCCTTTAAACATAGAAGGCCTCCGTGAGCCTTTATAATCCAGGATATTTTCTTCTGTATGAAGTTTTCACAGCAAAATTCAGATCCAAGGTATTTGTAAATCCTAGTTCCTCTGGCTCGTGCACTGTCAATTAATTCATTTGCCCTCTCAAGTTTCATTTGTGTTTGTAGATCGACACACATATTGCGCCATTCCGTTTGATTAACTTCATCAGGTAGTTGGATACCCGAAAATTGAAGGTGCATAGCTAGGTCTATCGCACCAATATAATGGAATGCCTCTTCTACTCCAGTTTCAAGGTTCAGCACATAGTTCGGGGTATTCGCTGGTAACCTCAGTATTTTCTTGATAAAATATCGTTGCAACGCATCTACTTCATCAAATAAACAGTTGCCCCATACTTGAGCGCCATAAGTTTGCACTGCACGGGTAACAGCTTGAAAAAGTTTCCATTTTACTTTAAGATTTTTGTTCGGCTTGCTTAAGAAACTATTCTATGTTATGTTTATCCCTTGTTTGGCCTCCCACTTTTTTACGCTTAGGTGCTTGTTGAAAGTCAGGCTTAGCGTAAAAATAATTCCAAAGTACATATATTTGCTTACAACTTTTATTGGGTTCCCTTGATAGGTCCATTTTTCGTCCCAGCCAGCCTCCGATTTAAGCATATTTACTTCCATTCCCCATAAGCCACAATAACTCTCAAGACGGCTGACCATACGTTGCAATGTGTTGGGAGTGTCAGCTAGCAAAACGATATCGTCTGCATATATATGTTAAGGCCACCGCCCAAGCATTCATGGAGATCTTTAATATATAATGCAAATACTAAAGGGGATAACAAGCATCTCATTCCAAATAATTTCCATCTCGTCTTCAGGTGGTGTGTTTCTCACAATGTGGTTGGGAAATCTGATAAAAAAAACTATCAGATATGTCCAGTTGTAAGCATGTTTGAATTTTTAATTTGTATTTATGAATTTAAAGCATGGCGTGTTTGCCATATTTAATAAACATGAATAGGGCGTTACCTTGCCTTACCTTACAAGTTGCCCCAAATTAGTTTTTCATGTTCGTCTCCCTTTCCTCCATTTGCAGATCTAAATTGCAAATTTCATCGGTCAAAAATAACAAGTAAAAATACAGAAATGGATTCCGCCGCCGCTGCTGCTGCCAAGCGAGTACAAATCGAGAAGGCGCACAATTTTATGCGTCAGTATCGTGATCCCGAATCACGAGAGCTAAAGAAACTCTCGGCGAATCAGTTTATGGATGTGTGGGCGCATTACGACAAAGATGGTGAGTGCAAAAGCAGTTTATTTATTTTTCTTCCATCAGTTTGTCATTTCTCTTTGTTTGTTTTTTTTAGGCAATGGCTACATTGAGGGCACCGAATTGGATGGTTTCCTACGGGAATTTGTGGCCAGTGCCAATGCCACAGATATCAGTCCAGAAGTAAGATTGAAAGTTGAACATTACAAGTGACACATGCTACCATTTGGCTTTGGTTTTTTTTTTTTTGTTAAAGGCTGTGACTGACACAATGTTGGAAGAGCTGAAATCGTGTTTTATGGAGGCTTATGATGATAATCAAGATGGCAAAATTGATATCAGAGAGGTAAGAAAATAAAACAAATATATTTTTAATTGTACTTTAATTTTAATATCACTTTTTAAGCTTCTAATGAGTTGCTAAAAGTGGGCAGAAAGTGGAATTTTTGTAGAAGATTTGCTTACAGCCATGGACATACAAATACCACAGATGTTGAAAATATAATATATAAATAATAACATATTTTTTAAAGTTGTGTACGATTTAACCCATTAAGTTGGGTAATATAAATGTAGGATGGCACGCCAAATTTCGCCAATAATAACACAAAGTATATATATTCTGGATCAGCATGACGAGCTGAGTTGATATAGCCATGTCCGTCAGTCCGTCCGTCCGTCTGTTTCTAAGCTATCTACTCCGTCATTTTTAAAGCTATCTTAACCAAACTTCGCACGAAGCCTTTTGGTACAAATATGCTGTACATTTGTTGGAACCAAGCGGATCGGATAACTATAGCATAAAGTTGCCATAGGAACTATCGGTCGAAAAAGTATTTTTAGTTAGAAAAACTTTCTTTTTAATGCAAACGCCCACAAATAGTATTTCAGTTTTCTATGCTTTCACATAATTCCACCAAGTTTGATGAAAATCTGACAATTATATAGTATTGCTACCTTACAAAATATAGTTTTGAAAAAGAGACATAGTGGAAAAGTCTTTTTTGTTTTCAATGCTATCGGTCCCAAACTTGCTACTGATTAATTGTATATGCTACCACACACTTATGCCAATTTTTTTCCAAATCGGATGACTATAGCACATACATAGCTGCCATAGGAACGATCGGTCGAAAAAGAATTTCTAGTAAGAAAAACTTTTTTGGTTTCAATGCTAGCGTCTTTATACATCCTAGTTATGAATATCATCAGTATCCACACAATTTTGGGGAGTTTGGTCAAAATCAGATGAATATATCGTATAGTTTTAATGTGTAACTAACTTTATTGAATATAACTTAAGCTAACAATTATCGCCAAGTCGAACGGAGCGATGCGGGCGCGTGCCGCGCTGGCCGAAGCCAAGCCAGAAACTGAGCGCCAGGGATGGCGAGTGTATTGTCGTTCTGCTACCGCGTTAGGGATGGTGCACGATAAATTGTGTGACCAGAGGTGGCAAGGGCTGCCACACTGGCAAGCAAATGGCGCCATCTATTGCTAAGTTTGGGAAATAGCTCTGCTAAGAATGTTCGACGAAAATAGCGTTAAACCGTTATTTTTATAAATTATACTAGCTGCAAGGGTATATAAACTTCGGTCGATCCGAAGTTAGCTTTCCTCTATTTTTTTTTCTTAAATTCATTGTCACAATGTGACTGTTTTAGCGACCTTAAGATTTCAATCATAAAACTTTTTAGCGGGCTCTAGGTCTATAAGTTATGATTTTCATTATAATATTTCTAAAACAAGACACGCACAACACGACAAAGGAGGCTGGTTGGTCGTATAGCTATTTTACAAACTACCACAGTTTGATCATCAGAGATCTTTTGCCCAACTTCAATCGCTACCTCATGCCAGAACTGCCAGGATCGCTTGGGAATACCAAGTCAAACTTGTAGCAAAAATTCCGACAACTGTAGCCAAACGCCAAGTCATAGAAGCTTTGTATAAGGGCGCGTGACCCGTATCGGCCCTTCTGTTGTTAGTGGTGGTGTTGTGCGTGTCCTGCTTTAGAAATGTTATGATGAAAATCATAACTTATAGACCTTGAGCCAGCTAAAAAGTTCTATGATTTGAATTCATTGTTTTGGCTTGCCATTCATAAGAAATAAAAAAGAACTATGAGTCTATGTGCTATGGGGACGGAGATTTTTAAAACTGAGCTTTATTTTTTTTAATAATAAAACTCAAGCAGTAAGTTTTATTTTTTGAGTAATAAATAAAACTCAAAATATAAGACTTATTTTTCAAGGAGTTAATAAAAATTTAAAATTAATGCTTACTTCTTGAATATTATAAAACGAGAGCGTAAGTTAAAGTCGGCTCTAACCGACTTCGATATACCCGTTACTCATGGAAAGAAATGTTTAATACCCATCCTGTGTGCCTGAGGTGAGACAGCCGAAAAGTATGCAACATTGTTTTTACTCGGCTATTTATCATCCGATCTTGCTGAAAATTTCAGGGCTTATAGATGTTGCGAATATAAATATTCGTTTTAAATTTCAGATCGATATCTAAATCTTAGGTACGTGAGTACCTAATTCCTTACCTATTGACAAGGTAAATGGAAATTAAGACCTAGGTAAGGTAAAAGGTACTCGAATTTTAAAATACCAAGTTAAGGTAAAAGGTACACAAAATGTGTATCTAGGTATGTAAATAGGTATTTGTACCTAGGTACTTTCAAACACTGCCCTTGACCATACATAATCATTTGGCACTCACATTGAACTCTCTGTGAATGAAGCCACGGCTATGCTAAGTTTTATCAAACGCTGGTCTGGTGGAGTTCCTTCTTATGTATCCACCCTTAGGCATTTAGATTTACCAACACTTGAACAATGACGGCCTACCTGGGTATAATGTTTTTGCACAATTTTCTAAAGGTTAATATTGACTCAAAATACCTACTTGGTTGTGCAAGTCTTTAATCTCCCATTACCTCTTATCAGAGGTAAGATTTCAAAACAAATTATGTTACTTTTGAACCGCTCCGAATTTTGAATTTATTTTTATTTTTTGTTTAATTAAAAATTGTTTAAGGTCTTATATAGTTAAGAGTTTACAAAATTGATTAAGGGCCGATCTCTTCTCTATCAGATAGCTGCTATATGTCAGATAAACTTAAAATTTACTCTGTTATTGGTTAGTTTATGTGACAGATAGTTCTATGTAAAAGATGTGAAATCGGCCCTAAGTAGTTCCAGAGCTATAGAGCGACAAAATCAAAATATCGTAAAATATTTTTCCTTTCAAGCACCTGTAAGCCATATTAATAAATCTAGGGTGCTATATAATATAATACTCATCTGGTTTTTTTCAAAACTACAATTGAATGGGTCAATGTTTAGGTACATTTCTTATATTATTAAAATTGTTCACTAACTCTTTGCACCTGAAATCCACAAAAATTAGTGTAGGGTGCCAAAATTTGAATCAAACTTATTTTTTAGTTGTTTCCACATTTCTGCCAAGTTTCGAACCAATCGGACAACATTTAGATATAGCTCCCATACAAAATCAATATTTTTTCATACTTTTTATAGAAAAACTCGAATTTTTTGTAAATATTTTTGAAAATCATCATTATTATTTGCGTAACTTAGGTTTTAAATTATTTTTTTAAGTTGCTTCCATATTTCTACCAAGTTAAAAACCATTCGGACATTATTTAGATATAGCTGCCATAAAAAATTTTAATTTTTTCATACATTTTCAGGAAAAATATAAAAGTTAAGATATTCGTAATACACCGTGCATGTTACGACAATTACACAAAGCGGACGAGTCGTGAGCGGTTCTTCCCTTGCGGAATTGATTCGTATACCTCTCGAAGATCACGTTGCATATGTTACAATGACGATACAAGCCTTGTGCTAACGGCCTAAGCTGTACACAAATAAACCTAAACTGTTTTCACATAATTCACTTTTTCTCGAGTTGGGTCTCGATCGGTTTCGGCTAATGATATTTTCCTAAAAGGGACATATTAGAATGTAAAATTAATCAATCAATTTTCTAAAGACTTTTGAAGTATAAAGACTTTTAGGTATAAAGTAGTTACCTGCGGCAAAAGCAATTGTTCACAAACTACAACTTCGATTTGGAAATGTAATATATTTAAAAAAGGAGAAATGGTACACCTATAAAACAAAATTTTAAGATATGATAAGTCAAACTTAATTATTCATCCAAAATTTTTGCCATTTTTCGGATTGCGAAAAAATTGACTAAGTTTAGGCGGCTGTAACATTTATATTTGTAAACATATCAAAGCAATATTTTGGCTACCTTAATTTGTGTTTTTAAACTGTCGATTTAGCTAAAAATAAGTTTAACTTTTCAACAAAAATTAAATTAGGGGTTTGTCCAAAGCGACGCCTGGACCACAGTGCGTAGTAGGCAGGGGAGTAGCTGGTCAACAGGACTAAATAAATTACCCCCACCGGATCGGAAGGCGTTTCTTCTACTTATTCTTTATGTTCTCCTTATCCATTCCCCTTTTTTGCATCCCTTTTAATTGTATTATATTGTAGCTGTGTCTAGGGAACAAGTTGCAATTAAAATAAAATGATAGGCAAGCGACCTAGCAACACTCCACCTCTACTATATGTATAAGCCAAATAGCTAAATAAAAGACTATTGAACTAATGGCTATTGAACGATTAGCTATTAATCGATAAACTACTAATTTAAAATTGATGGAATTTAGGACTTAGCGGACGACTGAACTGTTAAAATAATTTAGCTAAACGCACTAAGCCCTGAAACTTCATTCAGTAGTTAGGTCATTAGTTTAATTGATCTACAAAGGCAGGCATAGCATTAAGTGCGTCAGCGCAGAAAACCAAGACTGATAAATGGTCGAATAACACATAACTTTTCATTTGCGCTATTTGTATGTTCATCACTGTGCATTTGCATGTCTAAAACGGCAATTCGTTTTCTGCTCCAGCTCACATGTCGTATACTTAATGCTACTTAGTATTCCCTCAGCAATTTCTGTTCCTTACTGTTCCTCGCTTCTTACATTTTTAAATTTGTTTTTAAATGTCTCAATCCTCAACCTTTCCTTTTTTCAATAATTTATTTGGCATTATGCCACCCCGAAAAAAAAAGTTTGTGACCCTACAAAAAGTTGGTTTGCTGCTTTCCTAAAATGAGTTTTTAATTGAAGACGTAATTTTTTGGTTATCTTACTTAACAGACCTGCCCCCTTACAAACCATTTTCTAATAAATGAACAAAAGTGAAAAGTTGAAGGTATCTCGCTTTCCACACGTCCTCCCCACTCCACGTCATTCATCATCATCTATTGTCAGTGGCACCTGATGATGTTTACCTATCATGTCTTGGTGCTTTTGTTGAAAAGACAACCTTGAAGCTTGTATCAAGCCAAATGGTTGAACACCAAAAGTTAAACAACCAACTTCCTGATGAGATTATACAAAAACTAGCTGAGCTAAAAGTTTTTAAATGAGCTGACAGAAATGAGATGCTTAAACAAGGCGAAATTCAAATCGACACTTATAAAATAGCTTCTGTTTTTCTTAAATTTCCAACTTGGTCTTTCTAGTTATTTCAAACTTTCATAACTCGGGATTCAATTTAAAATAAAACGAAACAAAATTTGATAAATATTCTTTTTTCGCTCCATTCACAGCTCGCTCAACTTTTGCCCATGGAGGAGAATTTCCTTTTGCTTTTCCGCTTCGATAACCCCTTGGAATCAAGCGTTGAATTCATGAAGGTGAGAGAGAACGGTGTGAAACAAAAATGTAAAAGGCCACAAAAAAGGCTTCAGCCAGATTGGTCCCTCAATTAATTTCTAACATTTGGGCTTTTTCCCTTTGATTTGTTTCGTTATATTAGATCTGGCGTGAATACGATAGTGATAATTCTGGTTACATTGAAGCGGATGAGCTTAAGAATTTCTTACGTGATTTGCTCAAAGAGGCCAAAAAGATCAATGATGTATCTGAGGATAAGCTGATTGAATATACTGATACAATGGTGAGTAATTGAATTTGGAAACAACATTTTAATTAAAGAATTTTTGAACATTTTTATTGAAAGACAAATCCTGCAAAATCCCACTTCCTAATCTGCAAAAAGAAATACCTTTAAAAACTATTAAGAAACAGAACCTTACATTCCTGCAAATACCAAAACCAAACGTAGTTAAAGTGGTCCCAACTTATTTTTTGTAAACTGGTTTAATCACACAAGGCAACCAAAATATAGTTTTTCCAGTATATTGAAGGGTCGGTTATGATTCTAGATGATTTTCGTGTTATGAACACGAATCTGTTTTCAGAAATGGTCCATCACGTTGAGTATTGGAATTTTTAGTAATTTGAGCTTATAGATTCAAAAAATCCCTTACTTGACTCTTTTACACGCGTTTTGCGGAGAACTTATACTTTTGTTTTGACTTTCTTTGATTTTATCGGAAAGAACTACTGATTTCCTTTGAAATAAACTGTCCCAAACAATTCTACGATTTTTCCCAATGAAGATATACATACCATTTTTAGTAAAGAGTTCACAAATACCCAATATATTGTTGCTGCCCCAATGTATGCAATGGGTTTTGTTAAAAATGTTCATTGAAATTCTATACAAATTACTAGCCGGTTGTACTGTTTCTGCAAAGCATACTTTTGTGTAGAATACAGTTTTGTAATTTCATAATTATCGAGACTATGTATTCAAAATGGTATATCTTTGCTGAAAAAATCGTACAATTCTTTGGGATAGTTTATTTTAAAGTTAAGAAATAGTAACTTACAATAATATGTATCAAAAAAATTAAAAACAAAAGTATAGGTTCCCCACAAAACGCGTCTGAAAAGGATCAAAATAGGCAACTATCAAAATTTGCAACTTTAAGCTCAAATTACTAAAAATCTCGTCCTGATGGACCATTTCTGAAAACAGATTCGTGTTCAGCACACGAAAATCATCAAGAATCACCACCAACCCTTTAATATACTGGACCTTGTTGCCAAGGGTTACCTATTTTTATACTCTGTACCGAAGGTACATAGAGTATATTAAGTTTGTGCAAAAGTATGTAACAGGGAGAAGGAATCGTTTCTGACCCTATAAAGTATATATATTCTTGATCAGCATTAACAGCCGAGTCGATATAGCCATGTCCGTCTGTCCGTCCGTCCGTCTGTCTGGCTGTCCGTCTGTCTGGCTGTCCGTCTGTCCGTCCGTCCGAACGAAGAGATCTCAGAGATGGAAAGAGATAGAGGTTTGACATGTATGGGACATATATTTCTTATACTTGCAGGCAGATTGTGTTAACTGGCCCTTTGACTCGTGAGCAAATGCGAGTGTAAGGGTACAGAGTATGTTATAGTCGGGCTTAACCAACTTTCTTCCTTGTTTTATATTTATCGAGGTGCTGTTTTAGTCGGCTCCACTTTAAAATTTTTTTATTGAATCCACTTTAAAATTTTTTTATTGAATAATATAAAAATTTAAAGTGGAGCCGACTAAAACAGCACCTTTTTGTGAATACAAAAAGCAGGTTGTCTGCATAGCTATTTTAAGAACCTCCCAGGCCTACCATTACCAGATTTTTCTATCCATTCTAATGTGTTACCTTTAATATTAAGTTCCTGTAGAATAAAAACTTGAACATTGTAGAACTCAAGTTTCAGTTTAAAGTTTAGTGTGCATAAACTACGCAATTGTGATTTTTTTTTGGGAATTTAAAAATGTGACTCTATTTCTTAAACTTTTTTCATTTTTTCTTTAACTTTGACTGAGGCAGTCACCCTAAAAATGTTCCACCAACAGTCCTTGAAAATAAACCCAATGCGGCTGTTTTTGAAACTTTTCGAATCAGAATAACGAGCCAGCTGCAGGGGATAACGTGAAAGTGTGAACAAAACTAACTAGAATGACACTCAGCAGCCTCGAAGCAACAAATCATATTTTATACTGTAGCGCGCATTCTAACAACAAAAGTCTGCGCAGCATACGGAAATCCAGGAAATTGTCGTCGCACTTTTTGTATTGCTGTTGAGAGTCATGTCTTTTTTGTCATCTTTTCAATTTATAGCGTACTAAATTTCTGAACTATTGCCATGTTCAAAGCTTATTTTGAATAAAATTTAAATTTCGTGCTTTGACTTGATGGGTTAGCTAAGCACACACACGCGTGATATAGAATTAAAGTACTTGCATGCCAAAAAATAAACATTGCCAGCGCTTTCTCTAGTCACAACTTTCCATTTATTTTAAACTAAGTGCTACGTTCTACACACATCTAAACAGAAATTGTCAAGAACAGCGAGGCCAAAAAGTAAGAGTGTAGTGGGGTGTGCGATTATAAATCAACTAAAACCAACTCTGATCTACTATATCGACCAGCGCCAGCGACTGAAAAGCTGTTTGCTCTCTTGGCACACGCCGCAGCTTGCGTTCGGCTTGTGTCGGTGTGAATAACGAAATGTGTTCGGCCCCTGCGGGTCAGGCATGACAATCGCTGCTCTTATAACTCAAAAGCTCAACAGCTCTTTTAGGCAATAAGATGTCCCTCCTCTCTCTTTTTGTACACTCAAAAAAAAATCAATCCATACGGAATGAAATCAATCCCAATCGGTAAGGAAAACAACGTAGTCCCGGGTATTCTTGACCCGATTAGAAAAAGGATTACATTTATCCCGGGGTAATCTTTAAAAAGATTGAACTAAGCAAAAAATTCGAACACAATTTAATCCAAAATCAGTTTCGAGATTAATTTGAGCTCGATATGTAATATTGATTTGATTCCAGGAAATATCCTTTCTTTTCTTGCTGAATATTCTACAGGACATCCTTAAACATTTAAAGACCCACACCAGTTTTGGTTTATTTTAAACTTCTGAAAAACAAAGATATATACAAATCTGTGGTCTCAACTGGGATTCGAACCCGGGACTACGCGCATTGGACACGAATGGAACGGCATCTCATCGCACAGCACCATCGCCATCGATTGTCTAAAATTTTACTTATATTTTTTCGTCATCTCGAAGGAGCTTAAAGTAAGCACATTTGGAATGAAACAAGTTTGAAAGGCTTGGGCCAATCCTTAAAAGCTTAAATTGTGTAGAATATTTAGAGAATGTCTAGACTGAATTTTCAAGCTCTTGCCGGGCTTACTCTAAGATTAAAAAGACTAAAAAGATCTCGACTTTTTTTCTGTCTACATTAGATTGGACCTCTTGAATATGAAATTTTGTAGGTCATAGTCTTACCCCACTATCTGATGCTTTTTGTTGTATAGTAAAATGAAACAAAAGTAAAAAAGTCGATAATACGAAACTATATATAGTTGGCGTTGTTTTAAATTTAAAATTATTTCGAATTCCAAAACCAAAAAAAGAGCACTATGTTAATTTACTGGGTTTGTTTTTTTATGTATGCGATATCAACTAGCCAATGCGTTTTTTATCTCTTATTCTTGATCAGCATCAACAGCCGAGCCTTAAGGAAAGCGTGTTATTAAAACTTGGGCTCAATAAGCCCACCAAAAGAACAGCAGTCTCTTCTGCCATATTTCCACAAATGTAGTTGCCTTTTTGAATTTCATAAGATGACAGCAATTGAAATGAACTAATAACTTCGTGTCGTATGATTAATTTTTTTTAAACTTTAGGCCCTTTGAAAAATTTATTGATTTTCACAATTATAATTTATACAACAAATATTAGCTTTGGGAATGCCGAGACGTACTTTTTTCCAATTTTCCGTATTGAGGTCCGATGTAGTGTACAATTTACATATATATGTATATATTAGTTGCAATTTGTACATTTTCATTTCGTTAAAAAATCATCAATTACCATTATAATAAGGAGACTCTGTAGGGCACAGCCAAATTTCCATTAACACCTATGTTCCAACGTCGTGTTCAACTTTTGATAATTTCAAAAGGAAATTTCTCCGCTTTCCTGAAGGGAGTTCTGTGAGTGTAAATTGTAGCCAAAAACACTGCGCCACACGTGAACTTTGGATGTCAAGGTACGGAATATCAGCATGATAAACTGTGTATAAAACACTTCCTTGCGGGACACCAGTATGAATGAAATGTAGCAATGAAATGATCAAACATTTTAGAGACAATTGTTGGGTTTTTTAACCTCGAAAACTTTGTCATATTTTCCTTTTCTTTGTTGATTATCAAAGTATAGGTATTAGCTCTTAAGGAAATTACTCACAAACCTTTTTTAACCAAAATATTATTTGTAAAAGAAAGTTCGAAATCAATAAATTTAGTGGAAATAAAATAAAATTGTTGGTTCGGAGATAGCCTTAACACTTCCATATTTGAAAAGCAAAAAGAATTTATCTTATTTCAACACTATTACAACGGATTAACTAAATTCTTTCAATTTGTATACTCTTGTAAAGCGTAATATAATTTTGTGCAGAAATATATAACGTTTCGATATATTCAGTTCGGATCCCATAAGCTATATGGGATATTCTAAATCTGCTACCGATGGATGCTGCTAATATGTCGGAACCGATCGAATTGGATGACTATATCTTATAGCTGACATAGGAACCATCGGTCGGAAAATGGGTCTTGGTGAAAAACCTTTTTTGTTTTCAATGTTAGCGTTCGCAAACTTGGCCATTATTAATATTATATGCTTTCAAGCAGATAGCATATTTTGGTCATAAAACAGTGCACCACAAAATTTGTATGCCAACGAGACCAAAAAAAGCTCAAAAAAGTCAAGTCTCCATGCTCAAAATCACGAAAACGTAAAAAATATCAACCTTTTTCATTGTTTTTTTCGGGTTTTGCTTTTATCTTGAAAGCCGCCACCAATTCAATATAGTATTTATTCAGAGAATCATTTTTTATGAACAAAACAATTTCATTATAATTAGATAAAAGCATTATGGCATGTCTTTTGTTGCTTTCATTGCTTTTTGCAGTTGCCAACTGATTAAAGTAATGATTGCAAGCAGAGGCAGTTGGCAATCATGCATTCTTTAGCGAAAAGCTTACTGAAGAATGAATCGGGGGATCATTGAAAGGTGTTGAAAGCTGGATTAATTTTGTTATGTTTGTGGCTTTTATGATTCCAAATGTGCATATAATCTAAAAAACATAAAAATATTTAACGGCAAAATTAAAACGGACGAACCTTATGTATTGTTCTGATCAACCAGATTTGTTTGCTCGTTCCTGGAGATATGTGGTTGAACAAAAAACAAGAACGAAAGCTATTTGGTACGCCGGTCATATGGACAGATTCAAATGGACATGCTAAACAGAAAATCTACGGGTGCATAAATTTCATAAGTGAAATAAACAGAAAAAAAATGTCAAAGAAAATTTACGTTCCTGGTCCCTATGCATCACTTCCACAGCAACATTTGGATGCAGATCCACCACTTTTTGGTGTCTGAGTACGAATACAATAACGGTAATGGCAGAGCAGAGCGATCCCAACGATCCAATGTATGGGCCAGACGAAGAAGATGATGAATGTATTGTCTCATCGCAATCTGTGTTTTTATCTAAATAGTAAATGTTACGAGAATTACTTAAACTTTTTTAAGTTTATAGGTCGAAATTATTTAAAAGAATATTATGAAATTTAAAAAAAAAAATTTGGCTTTCTACAATACTATCGTATCTACATTCTAGGAATAAACACTATATTTTTTAGATAAAAGCAAATCCTGTTAAAAAAAATAGTGGAAAAGAGTGAAAAATGGATTTTAGTAAGAATAATGGTTTGACTTAAATGCTAGCGTTCTTAAACTCTGATATTTCAAAACAATCATTTGCAAGGGTATAAAAACTTCGGCGCAGACGAAGTTAGCTTGTCCTTCTCGTTTCAAATATTTCTGGAATAGTTCAAAACACATTTCCTTGCAGACTACACTTGGCCAGGCGTCTTCATTAATGTCAGGTGTTCAATTTGCTGACATAATGGCTTTGCCTCTAGACTTGCAATAAATATCCGCATTTCGGGCGCATCGTGTGTCAAAACCCCCCCAGTGGAAACAACCAGAAATTTATATGCAGGCCAACCAAAATTTCTTAATTAAAAATTTGATGGAAGCAACCGGAAGCGCTCATGTGTGAGTCTGGTTCATTACGCAACACCGTTCAGTTCACTATGGCTGTCCGCCCCTCGCCACCCTCTCTAGCGACTCATTAGTGGTTTTTAATAATAATCAGTGCATACTTTTGGGGTGCGCACATTACAATAAATTATGATAAAATGCTTTTGTCAGCGTGCAATTTGTGCTTAAACTCGTGAAACTCATTTGCAAGTCAAATTACCAAAGAAACATGCGTTTCAAATTATGCGGGTCTGAAAACAACCCAAAAACGACAAACAGAAAACTAAACTTTTAAAAGTGCCTGCAGCAATAGATTCTTTGGCGTTTGATAAGAATTTTGATTTTAAAAACTTCAGACAGAGCTTAAAGACTTTAATTTGATTTTTAATTAACAAAAATGTTATAGAATCTCCGCTGTCTTAGTTTTTTTATTTTGACTTCAAAATTCAAATCGAATTTAAAAGAAAAATAAAAGAGTTTGGCAATCTAAGCGGTAAAAGCCAGGCAGAATTTCAACTTTCATTTGTGGGTACCCAAAAAGGACATAAATTTTAATTATTATTCACATAAAATTCCAACCATATATTTTACTTAAAACTTTCTCCAATTCCCAAGTTTTATTGCAAAATCCTTAACCTAAAGCTAATCCAACAATTTAATGCGCCAGAAAAATGAATCCTTTAAAAAACTGTATGTGTAATAAATTATCTAACACATACATACATACACACATAATTATGCTGCTTGTTTCATACACATCTCGCTTATTAATTAAACAGTAATTGAGTAATAAATATTTCATTTCCATTCAGCTTCAAGTTTTCGATGCCAACAAAGATGGTCGCTTGCAGCTCTCGGAAATGGCCAAGTAAGTCTTACACACATACTTAAGTTGTTCCCCTTCCGAATGAATCAATGTCATCGAAAAATGCCTCACTTATTTATTGCAGATTACTTCCGGTTAAAGAGAACTTCCTTTGCCGTCAAGTTTTCAAGGTAAGTGGCCAAAGACTTTCCCAACACCAGCAGCACCCACTAGCAAAAGAATCGATTCCATTGAGGAAATTACCATAAAACAAACTGCTCTCATAGTATCTTAGGAGGCGGAGGCCATGACTTAACCAGCAGCCACTTAATACTTTATCTACTTACCTGAACAGAATCTTTTAAACACAATTTATAGCACTTAGGTCATAGCCTTTAGTTTTTCAGTTCTTTTCACTTAGCTGCAGCCTGGTTAGTTTTGTGCATTTCAATTAACAAAACGCGCAATGCAAATTGAGTTTTTATTTGAATAAAATTATAATTATTTACTTAATTAAGCAATGTCTGTGTCAGGGGACTGAAAAAAATGCGTTTTCACTGCAAAAGTTTGATTTATGTATTTGTTATAAAATTTTGTTTAACTTTTTGTTTATGAAATGGCTTTCACTTTTTTGTATAAAGTTATTATGATAAAAGGGTGTGAAAAGCGTTTTCCAAGTACGGTTTGTTTGCTGAATATTTCTTTTAATAAGTTTTACATAAAAAAACACAAAAAAAAATTTTAGCTTTTACTTGCAAACATATTTTCTCAGCATTTTAATTAATGTAAATATTAACATAAGCAGAAATACAAATTATTTGTGGTAATAATAGGGTAATAGATGGTGTTTACTAAGCTTTAAGTAAGACGGTTCAAGTTTATCCCAGTTTGGCAGTTGACCGTATTTTTTCAGAATGGGGCGGTCTACCCAAACATCCTTTTTAAAAAAAATAAATAACAAGCAAATCCGGATTGATCCTCAAAACTTCTTATCTATCCCCGGTATGTGGTCCAATTAATGACGAAGTTTCGAGGAGTCTTCAAATCATCACTCCGCCCTTAAGAGCATCCTTTCGAAAACAGTAAACATGTTATTGTTATGTTATTGTTATATATCAGAGCCGTAGAAAGTAAAACTATATTGCGGTGAATTTGACCAAATTTAAAATTTTGTTTCTATTAACTTATCGCATAGAGCTTACACCCCGAGTTTCACATTTATCTGCTAAAAAATATTGTTTGACCTTGATCCCACCACCGCCCTTTATTTTCCGACTTTGGGGGTTGATTTTTCCAAAAATGAGAATCGATTTATTTCGAATTTCATACAGGTCGGCTCAAAAATACAGTGTAGTTTTGCCCACAAACAGAATGAAACTCTATTAAGCGACCCATGGAACTGGGCAGACCAAAATATACTTTTCGAAAATTTTGTATAGAAGACTAGCAGGTACACAGCGTGCGTTGCAACGCCCCCATTTCAATTAAATCGACCTAGTACTCGCAATTTTGTTGGGTCACGGTTTTTAGATCATAAAATGAAAACGAATGAATATTTTTCAAAACTTTTTTCTTCTCTTTATTTGGTCACTCAATGGCTACAAATCGTAGAACCAGGGTTGCAAACCGGTTTTGAACCGAACCGGTTCGAACAAAGAATACCGACCGGATCGGGTGCCATCGGAACCATCGGTCAAAAAATGGGTCTTAGTGAGAAAAACTTTTTTGTTTTCAATGTTACCGTTCTTAAACTCGGCCATTAATAATATTATATGCTTTCAAACAGATTTGCAAGCTTTGGTCAAAATCGGATGACTGTATCTTATAGCTGCCTTAGGACCGATCGGTCGGAAAATGGGTCTTAGGGAAAATAACTATTTTGTTTTTAAGTATTTCGTTCTTAAGGTCGTTGATTACACTGTGTCACATTTTTGAACTCAAAAAAGTTGATAGCGTCGAGACCAACAAATTCTGAAAGGGTGTTATGGTAGTATAAAAACCATGTCTTGGCTTGGTCTGATTAGCTGCCGTTTTCTTTTTATTGCACTTTGAACTTTTCAGCTTCAGAGTAGTACTAACGATTCCATATCTCGTAAATTATTGCGAATTTTGCTTTTACAACTTTAACAAAGTTGTTGCTCTTGGCTTGGCCTACAAAACATTTCTTTATAGCAAATCAAAAAAATGATATCTTCATACTCAACATTACAAAAGTTGCCGAAAAAAGCCAAGTTTTGACCACTTTTCTGCAGTTTTTCAATTTCATCTTAAAACTTTTTTCAAATTCGGACAAGTAATTTAGCACAAGTTGTAGCTTAGACCAAAATTAACAATCCGTTAGAACGAACCAACTTCATTTAGTTACTCTTTCATATAGCTATAGGTCCAAAAGCACGTACAGCTGTCATAAAAACTCGAAAAAACTAGCATTTTCGGTAAAAAAGTAAAATTTTTGTTTTATTTTATTTACAGTTTTTATTAAGTTATGTTTTCTTACTATTTTCTTGATTTAATAAAAAACAATCGAAATTTTTGACTGTGTCGGCCAATTGGTACCAAAAATTACCATTTTTCGAGTTTTGGTTCCAATTCTACATGCTTAAGGGCCCGTAACTATATGAAGGACCAATCGAATGAAGTTGGTATGTTCTAATCGTTTGTTTATTTAAGTCCAAGCTACGTTTTTGTCCTGCATTGCCTAGTCAAATTCGTTACAGTTTTCAAGACAGAGTTGAAAAATAGTACAAAATGAGGGGAAAACATTATGATTTTAAGACATTTTTGTAATTTTGAGTATAAAGATGTGACTTTTTTGACTTGCTACTTAAGAATGTTTTGTAAGCCAAGCCAAGAGCAACGACTTCCTCTAAGACGTCAAAGCGAAATTCCAAATAGTTTACGAGATACTTTAAAGTGCAATAAAAAGAAAACGGCAGCTAACCAGACCAAACCCAGCTAAGGTTTTTGTACTACCATCATACCCTTCCAGAATTTTTTGGTCCCGACTCTATCAAGTGTTGCACAGTGTTATTAATATTAAAAGCTTTCAAACTAATTTGAAAAAGTTGATCGACATCGGGTGACTATATCTTTTATGACTATATCCATCAAACCGAACGGTCGAAAATGGGTCTTAGTAAGAAAGTTTTTTTGGCTTTAATGTTAACGTCCTTTAACTCGCTGATTACTAATTTTAAATAGATTCGCAAAATTTGGTCGAATTCGGATAACTATATCTTAGGGCTGCCATAGGACCGATTGTTCGGAAAATGAGTCTTAGTGAGAAAAATATTTTTGTTTTCAATTTTATTGTTCTTCAACTCGGCGATTTTGATACGTTTTCAAAAAGATTCGCGAAATTTGGTCGAAATCAGATGTTTATCTGTCGGAAAATGGGTTTTAGTTAGAAAAATGTTTGATTTTTTTGTAAGCGTTCTTAAGCTCTGAAATTTCAAAACCAGCATTTGCAAGGGTATTAAAACTTCGACACAGACGAAGTTAGCTTAGCCTTTTCGTTTTTAGTATCGTTTGTCCTCATCTTGAGTCCAATGTTCTCGGTTTTTTCCCTCTGTGTAGAGATATTCAGTAATCAAAATAATTTATCGATTTGCCAATGTTAGAGATCGGATAAACGATACTCAATCTATGACCAAATGAAAATTCGTTGTCGCAGCACAGAAATAGCGCTGCTTTCAGCTGCGACTGCACATATAAAGTATATTACAATCGGGCTTGACCGACTTTCTTACTTGTTTTGTTGTGCGCGGGGGACAAAAATAAGTCATTGGAACCCAATTGGGTCGAATAATCTATTAATTTGACATTCAAAGTGCTAATAAACTCACTTGAGTGAGCCGATTGACAAAGCTAGCCTTGTCTCTTTTAAGGGTGCTCCGTCTTCGGCGGTTGGTTTTACTCAATTTTCCAAATGCTTTTGGCAAACAAATGGTTCTGTTTCACTGAAAATCAATTTTCCTTCTTTTCGCAAATGGAACAGTCACGACGTGACCAGTTCTTTCAAAAAAACAAATAACCATTTGTTTGAAAGTGCTTCATGCACGAACAAATTTTGTTGGATTTGACTCGATTTGGAACACCCTGTCACCTGTATACGTCTGAGTTTTGTCGGGCGTATGTATATGCGTCCCTTGGAGCTCAGCGGCTTAATTTAAAAACAAAAAACTTAACAATAATGGCATGAGTCTTTTTTTGAGCGAACAACGCGAACAAGTCTTCGTTATGGCCAAAAGTTCAGGTAATATTGAACGTGTGCTGATTCCACTTAAGCCCAAGGATGACACTATCTTACGGTATGTCCATACTGGTCACTCTTAAAGAATTCATGCTAGAAATTGCATAGTGTAGACCTTGTTAGTTGAAAAAAAGCTTCTTTACTTAAATTGCAATTTTGAGTATTTAAAAATGCACTTATATGTATGTATGTGCTGTGTTATATTAATTCCACTATTTTTAAATAAAGTTCAAAGCCATAAGCTTTCCTCGAAAAAGTAACAACAATCGCATTACCAAATTTTAGCTGCGTCACAAAAAAATAAAGCCATACCAGAAACAGCTAATCTTGCCACCCACCAAAAAAACACTCACTCACACACAAAAAGCAAACGAAAAATATTGTCTGCAATCGTAAAATAAAATCCAGCCAAGCGCAATATAACGCAGAGTTCTGGGAGAAATTGCCAAGCTCAACAGAAACGGGCAACGCGGCGTATGCGTGACAGCAAACACCTGTATAACGGAAAGTTCATAGAAAAGACATGAAAGCGTGGGCCAGCCAAATCAATTTCGCTTGAACCAATCCCAAAAAAAGTACAAAAATGATGACTAGACGCTTCTGTTTATACGATTTGCATACGTCAGACATTTTAATGCCACTCGAATTGAATAATAAATAAAACATTAAAAAAAAGTAACAACATTTTGTATGCATTCAAGCTTTCCACATTTTGCTGCTAATTATGCGATATTTTATGTCCCTACCCGCCCAGGTGTTGCCTTTTGGAACACACAAACTTTTACCCAGCTGTTGACTTTAAGAGTGAGCACACTGGGAGCTTCGGGTCGTTGAATAATCGCCTTTTGGTGATTCGCCTTATACACCAGGCGTATATATTTTGATATTTAATATTAAACAAGAAAAATTCCCCAAAGCTCAAAAATTAATGTGCCAATTGGGGTTAAATGGGACGCTTGGCACATCCGGCTGGTACGTGATTTGGCCAAAAGTTTGTCGTAGTCATATAACTGGAGGCTATTATTTCTTTATTTTTTTTTTGTGGTTTTTAGCATGCTCAGCAGCAGCCTTTTGGCTGCGAAATTGGATTGAAGAAAAAACGAATATTTTTTATTTAATATGGAAAGAATTTCGGTGAAACTAAGTAAGGAACAACTTTGATATTGATTTTTTAAATTTTCTTTACCAGCTGATGTGCCTCGCAAAAGGAGACTTAAAACATATTTCAAGTATGTCAACCGTTTGTTTTTACTTACCAAAAGTTTTCTTCCAAAAGCAAACTCTTTGCACATTGCCAAAAGACCAACCTCAATTCGGGTTTTTGGTTGTATTTTCCCGTTTGTTGTTCTTGGTAATCAAGTGGCTTTCACATCGAACACATATATTTGTATGTACGTACACCGAAAATCATTCCAGTTGCCAGTTGCAAGCGCTTATTGTTATTTGCTGTAAATGTACGTGCTTCAGTCACAATGCCGCTGCTTATTGACAGAGAATGGGGGTGGGAGAAAAGGGCGGTCTTGGCAGTTCGTCCTAACCCCATATACAACTTGAATTTTGTAATTCTGCTGTCACAACTGTGGCCCTCTCTCATTCTCTGACTCTGACTGTAATGCTGACTCTGGCTAGTGCATTGCTGCGTATACGTAATGTTAATTCAAGCATCTTACAAGTTGATGTGCTTATGCCACGTTTAACTTGTAATCCTTTTATATACATAGACCAAAATTGACGTTTTAATGAAATTACAAGTATTTTCAGTTATACAATCCAACAGTAATATGGTTCCGGCCTTGTCGATTGGAAATTGCGATTGCTTTCAGTATCTCACAGAAAATCCAATTTCCAGTGTGTGTGGTTTTTAGAATTTATGGAGGTCACACCGAGCTTCAATGCGGAAAATTGTGGGGCTTGTGTGACCGTACATTAATCAATGCAGACTTTAAAAATATGTCGAGTGTCAGAATTGGCCATTGATGGTATTTTATTTATATTTTCTGGAATTAATTTGTTTTCTTAATAAATAAAAGTTCATGCGCTCGCTCATAAATATAAAAAATTGGAAATATTAAGGGATCACTCAGTCAATAGTAGAGATGGTCACGGGAAAGAAAATTCCGAGGCAGCATTTTAATACAAAATTGTATACTTCTTACTGACTTTTATAATTAGAGAGAATAGAGTGACTGACCTCAGCCGTACTAGAGGGTGCCAACGATGCTTTACAGTAACGAGCACACAAAGCTAGAGAGAACTGTATTTTATTATTCTACAGTTTGATTTAAAAATCTTTGAATCACTCGTGATGAAAATGTTTCGAATATTTATCACTTGTGATAAAAACCATGTGATTTTCTTGTGATATTTATTTTGGAGAACAATGTTCACAATTTTTTTATCTCATGATATTTACTAGTAGATATCAGTGTTTGACTTTTTGATCAATGATATTTAAATGAGTGATATTTACAAACCCTGGTTTTCAGGTTATGTACGATCAAAAATTAATTTATTACTTTTTTCCCATTTTTCTTGTTTTCGGCGAGAGCTACGCACAATTATCTCATAATACTTAATATATAATATATATATAATAATCAGCGTAGGCTTAATGTTGCATTTAATAGTATTACTAGATACGTCTTCAATGTCAAGCGAAGAGAACACATTACGGGGTTTGCTACACAAATCTATGAACTTAATTTTAAGTCTTGGACTGATTACAGAAGCATGATACTTTTGCACAGGGTAATTTGCACGAAAGTGCCAAGCTATTTATATGATGAATTAAGCATCAGCACATTGGCTGGAACCAAAAACATAAGCAACATACGTCATAAATTAACGTGTTCAGAGCGACAATTTTTCGTTCACACTGTTCGTCTGTGGAATCAATTACCTACACAAATAAAAATAGTTAGTCCCGCAACGCAATTTAGGGTCAAACTAAAAAAAAATTTTAATTGGAAACAATTAATAATAACATTTAATTACACAAATCATAAAAATAATAATAAAAATAAAGGAAAGCTAACTTCGGCTCGACTGAAGTTTTTATACCCTTGTAGCTTGTATGATTTATATAAATTAGTAGCCTGATTCCAATGACACAAATATGTACATTCGGCCAAATATACACATTAGGCATGTTTTAGTGCACGATTTTTATATTTCGACTTGCTCCACCCTCTCAATCTGCGAGGTTGGGTAAAAAAATGAGTGAGCCCAAATATTTTGGGGGTGGGGTGAGGGGAAGTGATCCCGCACCAAGGTCAAAGTTCACGAAAAATGGTCAAAAATTGATATAAAGGGTCAGAGCTGCCCAGGGGTTGCTTCTAGAGGAGTCAAATGTACCAGTGACCCCCATTGTTTTTTCCTCCGCAACATTTTTTTCTTGACGCCTACCCCCTATGTCTCCTCCCTATGGGAGTCCCCATACAAAAAGGACATTTTTATAAAATTGACGCCCACATCTTTAAAACTCTTCCTAGGTGGATAAAATGTAAAACCAACTCCCATTATTTTCCAATTTTCAACATTTTTGTTCTTGGCACCCACCCCCTGTCTCCACTCCTTAGGGGGCTCCCATACAAAATTGATGAAAAATTCATGTATTTTTTTATTTTGTACCACTGCCACTTGACTTCCACTCCAAAAGTGCCTCCTAGCCATGGGAAATATAAAAACAACCCCAACTATTTTTCTCTTCCCGACATTTTTGTCCTTGGCACCTACCCCCTATCTCCCCTCTCTAGGGGGTCCCCATACAAAAAGGACATTTTTATAAAATTGTCCTCCAACACCCTAGACAACAACAATAACTTCACAACTGTATAACAATAAAAATAAACAATAAATTACAAATCTATATAAGAGACGGCACGCTCTCTTTTTTGTAAATGAAACTAACAAAAGTTTCAAGAAACAACGCAAAAAACGCTTTTTTGAATGCTTCGCATTTCAAATTTAACGGGCAGTTCTAAGTTCGCTCAAAAGCTCAAGCTTTTGCACTTAAAAAGCTCAACCCTAAGCTTAAGCATTACCACCAGAAAGATGAAAGCACTCATTGCTTGTCTATTTTTGCTTTCATTGCTTTTAGCAGTTCCCAACTGATCTAAGCAATGATTGTATGGAGAGGCAGTTGGCAATCATGCTTTCTTCAGCAAAAAGCCTACTGAAGAGTCGTTAGGGATACCGATGATACAGTTCTGTATAGGCAAGCAGCTCTTTTTGGTGGTACAATGCATAAGTTGTTTACAGTTGTGAACAAACGCAACTTTTTCGGACCTAGATCGACCTACTCGCAGAGGTGGAGGTGTACTGATCGCAGTCAAAACTAACCACCATTCGGAATTAATTCCATTAAATCTGCCTGATGGTGTTGAATTTGTTGCCGTAAAGGTATCTTTTCCTTCCTCTTCTTTATATATCACTTGTTCTTATATCCCTCCTTCTTCCGATATTCAAGTTTATATGCATCATATAGCTTGTATAAAAGATGTTTCTGCCCAATTACGAGACATTGACTCAATGGTTGTTGTAGGCGATTTCAACTTCCCAAACATCGCCTCGTCATTTCTTAATGGGTCAAGTTATCTTGTTCCTGCAACACAGCATGACTTCTTAGATCATCTGTTTGATATGTCCTTGTTTCAAATTAATACAATTCCAAACGATTTAAATAAATTGCTGGATCTAGTCTTTGTCGCTGACAGTGCTAATGCCGTAGTCTCCAGTTCTGCCCCCCTATCACTTCCTGAAGATTCTTACCATCCTACAATTGAAATCTCCCTTTCAGTTAGTGGACCTACCTCTTCAACATCTATAGCTTCAAACAAACCTCGTCGTTGCTTTCGTAAAGGAAACTTTACCTTATTAAAATCAGCTTTATTTGTGCCACAGCCTGGACTGCCTTGTCGAATGCAGGTGATTCCATATACTCTTGCTATCCTTTTCTATGAATTCCATTAATTCTCTCTTAGATATTTGTATTCCTAATCGCGCTCCCTCCTCCAGCGTCCATTAATCCTCCTTGGTACTTGTCCTGCGCTTTCTACTTTGAAAAATATTGAAGTCTAGATGCTTCAAAAACGATCGACAGCACTGGGTTCTGGTTGTTGACTTTTCTCAATACTCAATAGCAAAATCGAACCTTACACTTTTTAATTCTGAGTGCTATAAGAAATATCTTGCCCGATGCAAAATTCAATTTGCAGAGGACCCCAAAACAATTCTATAGCTTTGT
>JBAMBO010000161.1:0-40084 GCA_037044535.1 Lordiphosa magnipectinata | reverse complement strand
TTGCCCATGCGTCCTGCTCAGCTAATTCTCCATCTGAGATCAGCTGGCAGTTCTTGGTTCGCGCTCTAGTGATAGCATACCTGCTAATGGTAGCTGCTCTAAAGATGCTTAGCAGGCTAAAACAACACCTCATTTCTAACTTAGCAATTCACACTTTTTTTGTTGACATACAGTTTCCTCTAGATTGTGTAAAAGGATCATTTTTAAATTGAACGTAACAGAAAATTTAGCGTATGTTAAATAGTAACTTAGAAAATGGCTTCCTATCAGGCGAAGCTAGATGAGTTCTGCAAGAAAATGGATATGCCCAAATGGTATATAGGTGTGTCGATCATCCAAGAGAAGAACATCTATGAACTAGCTGACGATTTGCGGGATGACTTTGAGCAGGGCACCAGTTTTCGTGTCGCCAAATGTCTTTCGGCTCTGGGGTTGCTTCCGCTGATCAGCAAGAAGAAGGTCCATACCATGATACAGCTGAGTCGCGGCAATGATCTGGCTTTTCTCTTCTTTCTACTCGAAGGGTATTACAAAAGTTGTCGCATTGATGAAGTCTTCAGCACGAATGAGAAGCTATTGATGATAGCCATAGCGAAAATTGATTTGTTACCCACATTGAGGGAGTTGGATCGCATATTGCCAGCACCGCAGCTGGGTCGAAAGGAGCTCACAGAGGTCAGACATCCCAAACAGCTGGTGCAAGCTCAAAAGCCAAAGCAATTATCGCCGCAGTCAAAACCCAAGTCCCCTTACTTTGAACGTCTGCCGCGTCCCAAGCAAGTGCCCGTCAGTCTCATCAGTCGCCAGCAGGCTATGGTGGTCAAGTTTCCTTTCTGGCCCTTGAATGGTCCTCCCAACTATGGCAAGCGCACGGAAAAGCCTTGGTTTAGCGAATACAAGCTGAGTCCCGTGAATCGCCTGGTCAAGAATACTGTGAGCTTGGCAGTGGACAAATACTTTCAGGATCATGCCTCAGCGACACAGCTGAAAGCCAAAAATCACCCTGACAACACTTCGAATCTGTGTGTAAACCACAAGTATGAGCTGGAGCAAATGCAGTTACTCAAGGATGAGTTAACGGTAAGGGCCAGAGATCGTTGCCTGGAAATGCTAGACCTAAGTATGCCGGCAGCAAAGTTCCGCAGAGATCGTATACTGGCCCAGTTGGAGCATGACATTGCTGAATGCATGGAGAAGCACAGCAAGGCCTTGCGTACGGATCGCACCAAAGTGCAGACACTCTCCAAGGGAGAATGTGTAACACATAAGGAGGCACTGGTGCCCATACCCTGGCCACCACCGCAACAGCGGGAAGGTAGAGCACTGGTAGGATCCTGTCTGGATCTAGCACATACGGCTGCCCATGATACGTACACGGGCAAAAATATCGTAGGCACATTCAGAAAAAAAATGAACTTTCAAAATCTAGAACCAGATCCACCAGTACCGCCGCCTATCGAGGAGATAGTCAGTGTCATTGTTCCCGAAATGCCCAGCATCCAGGACAAGCCAGCGAAGCAGAAGAAGAAGGGGAAGAAGGGAAAGAAGGGCAAGGGAAAGCGGAAAAAAGGTGGCGGTGATTGTGGCAGTTCCTGCGTGGATTCCGATTTGGATGAAGCACTCGAAAACTGCCAACCCATAGTGGGTCTAGTGAACGAACTGTGCGAAACACGCAAGAAATTCCGCGCTTCCTTCGTGGTAGCAGGAGGTAAAATCAAGCCCAAAACTACGCGACGTAAGCCAGAGTGTGAAGTTCGCCTGGTCAAGAGACAGACTAAGAAGAGTTTCTTTCATGCCGCCGGCGACTATAAGCCCTACAAGTTCAAGTACCACCGGGTCTTCCAATCTGGTCAGCCGAAACCCTATGAAATGAATAAGTACATAGCCAAAACCTTTGTGAAAGCTTTGGATAACTCATCGTCTGATTATGCAGAAGGCACTACCCGTTTCTTAACCGAACTGGAATCTCAGGCCCTGGAGCAGCAGATCCAGGAAGAGCCAGAGACTGAAGCAAGCGACACCAGCGAGTCGATGGATACCTCGAGTAATCATAGTCGACGCAGTCATGTCGATTACAAAGCCGATGTCATTGAAGCCGTTGTGCGCTGTGCCAAGCAGATTTGGAAGCGTAGGTTGGCCTACAAGCTAGCCCAAGTGGACCGTTCCGAAACTTTGCAATCGGTTCATGAACTCGATCCCTCAGTGTTGACGTATGACCTGGAACACTTTGATCCGGATGATGCCAAGCTAATGGATCGCCTGCTGGCGGATGGGATGAAAGAATTGCGTAAGGATCAACGCTTTGTACTGGCCACCTTGCCCGACGGCCACAAGCTGCCGGTCCTGAAGGAGTGGATTAAACGGCGCTACGGCAAAAAGTATACAGACAAGGAAATGAGCAAGGCCCTCAAAGAGGCTAGCATGATCTTTGAGATTGTGTCACTGATGCAAAACGAGGCACCCAAGGCTGATATGATGGGCATGGACACGGGCAAAAAACTAGACTATAATTATGTGAACAAGGCAATGGCTATGGTAAGTGCACTCCTCGGTGTGGAGCAGCTGATCAATTCATTCGTAACCACCTCCCCCACAGGCTGACAAGGTCAAAGCTGCCTATTATGAGAAGCTTAACAATTTCTACATCATCCAGATGAATGTTTGCTGGTTTGCCATGGGCAATTATATATTTCCCGGTGGACCTCCACGTAAAACTTTCTATTCCTACATGGCATGCAAGCCCCAGGATATTATGCGACAACGCGTATGGAATGGCGAGCATAGAAACTACAAACAGCTTCGCGACAATCTAAAGAAAACATAATGCGCTTGATATGATTGTTCCAATATGTTTTGACCTCTAGTGTTAGTCTAGTCATAATCCGGAAATATTGTTATTGCTATTATTTTGTATCTGTGTGATCAACAGACAAAATATATCAAAATCTGAGTATGATATAAGAGTAGGTCATGGTCTCAAACCACTTTCTTTTGCTTTTTGGTGTAGATAGCTGTTTGCAAAGTCAACATTTTTGAAATTTTTTTTTTTAGCCTTGCAGAGGGTATATTAAAATTGTGCAGATGTTTGTAACGCATAGAAGGAAGCATCTCCGACCACATTAAGTATATATATTCTTCTATGCTATCTCCTCAGTCAGTTTTAAAGCTATCTTAACCAAACTCTGCACGAAGGCTTTTGGTACAAGTACGCTGCGCATTTGTTGGAACCGGCCCGATCGGATGACTATAGCATATAGCTGCCATAGGAACGATCGGTCGAAAAAGTAGTTTTAGTGAGAAAAACATTTTTGTGATCAACGCAAACGCCCCCAAACCTCGTATTCATAAGTTTTCTATGCATTCACATAATTCCACCAAGTTTGATAGGACAACTGTGTGCCAAGTTTGATCCGAATCCTTTCAGCCATTTGTGCGTGAAAGCGCTTTCATAAATACTATTATAATAATTATGCAAATTTCGCGTTTTTTTTGACCATTTAAATAAAAGTTATATAGCCTATGTTCACGTCCAG
This sequence comes from Lordiphosa magnipectinata, assembly GCA_037044535.1. Classification (NCBI taxonomy): domain Eukaryota; kingdom Metazoa; phylum Arthropoda; class Insecta; order Diptera; family Drosophilidae; genus Lordiphosa; species Lordiphosa magnipectinata. The sequence continues at coordinate 36,551 of JBAMBO010000161.1, read as the reverse complement.
GTTATCAACTATCTGTGTCCCAAGTTTCATCCAAATCCTTTCAGCCATTTGTGCCTGATTGTGTAACGAACGGGCAAACATACAAACTTTCACATTTATAATATCAGTAAGATTTCTTTTACAAAATTGAGTCAAGTTTTTTAGATTTTTTGCTTGTTTCATCTACAAGTTTGTCCCCTGTAATGCCGATTTCTAAACTCAATGGGGGGTGGATTGATTGTTCTTACTTATACAAATAACTCTCACATAGCCAGCCTAATTGATGGGCCTTAGATTTTACGGCACTTGGCAAGCCGTTAATCCGCAGTTTATGCAATTAATTAGTTTTTGACGATCTTAAATTTTGAAAAAGAAGAACCTTTTTTAATTTTCTGACAAGCTTACGGACACCAAGCTGACTTTATGGCTCACACACATCATCGTTACAAAATGGCGGTAAAAATTGAATTGAATGCGATGCTTTCTAGTGCTCGCCGTCCTCCTTTTCCTCCTTAATGAATATCAAATGCTTCTCATAGAAACCAATGACCATCTGGGGTATCTCCTCGTTGGCCTCTTTACCCCAGATAAATATTGCCTTAGGATGATCCTTAAATTTGATGAGAAACACCAATTGCTCATTGTAGCGAGTGGCAGCCAATATCTCCTCCGGTACCAGGCCATTTCCAAGGCTATGAATCATTGCTTTCCTGGAAATGGAAAGCAATTTGATAAGCGGATTAGTAACATAATTTTTTTTGTGATTTTGTCACCGCGAGGATGACGGTTGGTTGCTTCGTATAAGCATGGACTAATGTCAGCAGCAGATGAGGCGGCGATTGTAGTCTTCGAGCGGAAAACCCTTCGGTGGATTTAGGGACCTTTAAGGGTTGGCGATGCATTTCGCATACGAAAGAATCACAAACTATATAAGGACTATGGGGGCAGGAATGGACATGTTACCCGTATAGATGAACTAGCTCCAGTAAAAAGGTGTACAATTGGAAAAAGAAAGACTTTGGGACTTTGCCCTTGGTGTGAACCACTGGTGCCAGCTCGCACGAAACAGAAGCGACTGGCGGGCATTAATAGCAGCGGCAAAGACCGTCAAGCGGTTCTGATACAAATATCGGGCCAAAAAAAGAAGAAGAATTTGTTCCCGCCACAAACTCTTACACTATACAAAGACGAATTCTCGCACGTGTAGCCCACTTGTAGTTCAAAGCTAGCTGAGCGGCACTGAGCGGCAAAAACTGTTTTTGCTTTACTCACCTCATGGAAGTTGCACAGATTATTAAAATTTCAAATTTAATTCAATTTCCTAAAGAAATCCAAAATTTCTGTCTTCTCTCACTTCTGCGTCAACGTGGTTTAACGTACAGTGTGACCGCACGCTAAAGCTGAGAAAATACTCCAATTATCAACATAACAGTTTTTTTGGTTTTAATTTACAAGTGCAACCGCTCATATGTATAGACACCGTGGTTGGACTATTATTATTATTACACATGGTCTTCAATTCTACTTTTATTTTTAATAAATTTTATTTATTAATCGTGTAAAATCATTTTTTTATCTTGAGTTAGAGTATGCGGTTTCTATTGGAGATGAAAAATAATTGTACAAAGTAACACCGCTTACTCTAACCCTGACCCACTAGAAAACGGAATACCACAAGGATCTCCTCGATCAGTAATACTTTTTTCCATAGCCTTCAACAAACTCAACAAAATAATAGCCATCTACAAAAATATTAGCGGTATTCCTGAACACTGATTTGCTTTTGATTTGATTTCGTGAAAGCCAAAGCAAATCAGTTGGTGGAATGATCCAGATTTCATTTTGATTTGCTTTCGCTTATAGACAATTGGCGAAAGATTTAAATAAAGATGCAAAAGCAACAAATGCCGAATAACATTGTAAATTCTATCTTTTTAATCTTTTTAATAATAGTTTGTGGGCAGATATCGTTGTTTCAAAATGTGAGTTAAATTATTTATGTATTTGTTTATGGTCACGGGAAGTGACTTATGCAATTTGGCAGCTCTTCAAAGAAAGAGGGCAAAATAAAATTGTGAATAATTTGTGACTTCTAACTTTCTAGGAGAACTGTGCAGATATATAATCCTGAACATCTTTAACTATGTCAAGCACAAGCTCCAAAAACTGAGCACTTATGACTCCGTCCACTTTAGGCCGCGGGCATTTTTTTCAATGTGCTTGTATGCATAGTTATCATATAATTACTAAAGTATGAAAGGCAAAATAACTTACGTTATGCATAATATATAGATAGATATAATATATAGTAATCCGACTTGGCTCAAACTGAGCAGAATTATGTGGAAGCATATAATATTTATAAATATCAAGCATAGGATTGCATTGAAAACAACAATTTTTTTGTAAAACTAAGACTTTTTATACCTATTTTTTGTATGGCTGATGGTGAAGTTATGAAAAAGCATAGAAAACTTATAAGCAGGGCTGCAAACCGGAGTTGAACCTTTTGGTTCGGTTAAAAAAAAAAATGTCTTCGATTTGTTATTTTCTCCTTTTCGCACTCCCAATGGTCATTAACATACATACATATATGTATGAACATATGTAAAACAATTTAAATACGTGAAGAATCAGAGCGTGCTATTGTATGTAGTATGCACTTCGTCAGCCGAATACAAACAGAAGTGCAATTTAGCTATTTTTTCCAACAGATATAGCTATTTTGTAAGCTCGAAAGTCGTAATCTATTCAGTTTTGTCGGAGCCTGCAATTCTAGCGATTTATTTGACATTGTTTAGCTATTTGAAATTAATCTCTGTTAAGTTTTAGCATTTTTAACAGTCGGAATTGGGGGGGAAAAATAGCTAACAAAACAGAAAGAGACACAAAACACACAAGTCAGAACAATAAAAACGCGCATTTCATTTCGTTTGAGAAGTTTTGACCGAGAAGGTGTGAAGTAATGACGACAAATTTATTATTTACGAAAGTTACACACAATGTAAACACTGATAAATCAGATTGTCACGAATGCAAACCAAATATGACAGACAGGCAGCAAATTTAATACGGCACCTTCAAAAGAAGACAAAGGCATTTTTGATCAAATCATTGTGAAAAAAGTTCCAAGTGTGGCGAATAAACACCAATCGATGCTCAATTTTGTGAGAGAAAGTCAGATTAAAGTGCATACGAGAAAGCATAATCAATCGGACTAAAGATTTATAAACTTGCAATGAAGGAAGTCCATATCCAGCAAAGCGCCAATCTCACGTAAATTATAATCTACGTCTTACAGTCTTACAATGTATTTATGCGTCAGGTGTATACTTATTGTATTGTAATTTTGGAAAAATGGGGAAAACGTGCAACGAACCAAGGTTCGATCCAAAACCAAAGCCCAAAAAGCCCTCGAATCTCAAATTTCCGAACCTTAACCGTTGGTAAATTTTGGTTCGAACCTGAAAACCGGAGGTTCCGAACATTTTTTTGGATTTGCAGCCCTGCTTATAACTAAAAGTTTTGGGAACGTTTGCATTAACAACAAAACAGTTTTTCTCCCATTATAGTCACGCTATAGTCATCCGATCCGGCCAGTTCCGACAAATGTCCAGAGTATTTGTACTAAAAGACTTCGTGTAAAGTTTGGTCAAGATAGCTTCAAAACTGAAGGCAAAGATAGCTTAGAAACAAACGGACGGACGGACATGGCTAAACCAACTCAGCTCGTCATGCTGTTCAAGAATATATTTACCTAATGTGATCGCAGTTGCTTCCTTCTATGCGTTACAAACATCTGGACAATTTTAATATACCCTCTGCAAGTGTAGAAAAAAAGTTATCAGGAACCAGAATCTGATTATTTTTTGAACTTCTGCCGGTCAGTTTTTCATTCTGTCCCAGTGTACGTTGGTACCGCCACAATTGCTCCTAGTAGGCTGTTGATGTGAAATTTTGGTATTTTCTCAAATATGGTCACACTGCTAAACAGGTGCGAAAGCTATCAAATTTAGACAAAATCTAACTATTTATATTAAACAACTGAGTAAGCATAAGACTTGTAGAGCATTTGCTAAGGCAGAATGTGCCAGAAAGCTGTACGTGATTGGCTGGTGCTGCTTACCATGGAGCAGTACCTATCACGCTTCGTAAAGCGTGGCTACGACAGCATTGTCAACTGCAAACTCATCATAATCAGCGATCTCCTCATGTTGGGCATCGACAATCTCACGCACAGAAAGCTACTGTTGGATGGAGTGCAGCTTTTGAATAACTCAACTGATAGTTTCATGTGCACAGAACCATGCGAGCTTCATGCGCCGCACTCTGAAGCTGATCCTAAACCTCATCCCAGACCCAAATCGAAGGGCACCAAAATTATTAGCGACTTAAGAGTTTTGGAATCCTCCAAGTCGATCAGAAAGATACAAAATATCGACTGTGACCAGTTTCCTCCCCCAACTATTCCGTCTCTACCCAAGGCAGAAAATAAAGGGACCACAAAGATTTGGCAGCGTACCAGTATCAGTCAGGAGCAAGGCCGAGTATGTACAGTAACGTCATATGTTCCGTCAGTAAAGATGAAGGCTAGCTACAGCTGCTCGGCTAGTCCATATCTTAAGTTCAGCACGCCAGCGACATTGGACGAGCACATGGACCTGGCCACGGATGGGTTACAGCACGAGCCGGCTCTTCAGCTGGGAGAGTCTCTTGATGCCGCCGAGGAGTCACCCATTATTGAAATCGATACGAATCCAATAAAATAGAAATTACTTGACCAACAGATTTTTTTTTCGTCTTTTATTGTGTAAACTCTATTTAAAGGTAATTGGAGGACTCAACAGGGCATTCAGCAAATACTTGATGCCCCGCTGCAGATCCTGCAGGCTGTACGTGATCCATTGGAGATTCGGCTGCCACATGCTCAAGATCGGGTGTCTTGCAGACCGAGCCCTCGATGGTCTTTAGCTGCACGTGCACTGGATTGTTGCTGGCCAGCAGGCGAGAGTTGTGAAGCAAACCATAGAACATAACATGGTCGCCGCCCTGGCTGAGCAGGCGTGTAAAGTTGCCGAAATCGTGATGGGCTTGGAGCATTACACTCGTGTAGGAGGGGGAACGTCCCAGGTGTAGCCTACTACCACTGGCAGAATCCACCATGATCATAACCTCATACTCGCGAGCGATTTGAACATAATCCACGCGGCCCTCCCAGGCCACCGGCAGTCCATTCAGCTGAGCGCAGTGGAGCCAGGCCTTAATCTTGTTCGGCTATAATATAATAATTATAAATATTACAATATTATTCGACTGATTTCGCGAAATCAATTAGTATGACCTTACGTTCCTTCCATTTTCTGGGCACAATGCCCTTTTTTGTCGCGCGGACAAGGAAGAGGAGATTAAGTTATATCCGACCGCCGAAAATGTTGTGGCAACTTTCACAGAAGCTGCAGCTGGATCTGAATTTCAGCCAGGGCGTTCAGGTTGTGTTCCACACCACTGGAGACGCCCCAGTTTCCCTGTATGGGTACTTGCATGAAATTGACTCCGGGGATGAGGACGATGGCAATGACAGCTTTGACTTAAATTGGGCTAAGAATGACCAGCAGGAGGATAAGGGCGGCGACGATGATGATGATGACAACAATAAGGAAGATGATGACGATTCAAATGACAGAGATGAAGAGGAGGATGATAATGAATCAAGCAGCGAATTCTTGCACGTGTAGCCCACATTTAGTTCAGTGCTTTACTGTTTCTGCTTTACTCATCTTATAGAAGTTGCACAGATTATTAAAATTTCGAATTAAGTTCAATTTCTTAAAGAAAACTAAAATTTCTAGTCTCTCACTTCGGCGTCCTGCCAGTGTTGGTCAACGTACAGTGTGACCGCACGCTAAAGCTGGGAAAATACCCCAATCACGAAAATTACTCGTTTCGTTGTTAAAAGGGCAGAATTATTCAAATTGATGTTTGCTGTTTGTTTTTATACCTTTGTAGAGGGTATTAAAAATGTCCTTTGCACGAAGTCTTTTGGTACAAATACGCTGCACATTTGTAGGAACTGTCCGGATCGGATAACTATAGCACATAGCTGCCATAGACACGATCGGTCGAAAAAGTAGTTTTAGTGAGAAAAACTTTCCTAAACCTCGTATTTATAAGTTTTCTATGCTTGCACATAGTTCCATCAAGTTTAATGAAAATCGGCCAACTATATAGTATAGCTGTCATTCAAAAGACAGGTCTGAAAAAAAAGTCTTAGTAGTGTTTTCAATGGTATCGCTCCCAAACTTGTTACTGATCAATATTATAACACACATCTCTGCCAAGTTTGATTCAAATCGGATAACTATAGAATAAAACTGCCAAAGGAACGATCGGTCGAAAAAGTAATTCTATTGAGAAAAACTTTTTTGTTTTCAATGGTTAAGTCTTTATACTTTCCAGCTATGAATATTATCAATTTCCACACAATTTTGGGGAGTTTGGTCAAAATCTAATGAATATATCGGTCAAAGTAGAGTTTGGGAAAAATCTCAGCTAAGAATGTTCGACGAAAATCATTTAAAATCTTAATTTATATAAGGTTGTCAAAAAAGTCTTGCGGTATTTCCGCAAGCTTGTCTTTGCAAGCGCGTAGTTCTAGTTGTATTCGTCGCATCGGTTCACGCTAGAGCTTTTTGGAAAGCTCTTTTCACGCGCTAACACGTGTTTGATTTATTGTTGTTTGTTTTTAGTCGTTCGTGAGTTATAGCGTCGCAAACATGGAGCAAAATAAAGAGAAAATACGGCATATTTTACAGTACTACTACGATAAAGGGCAAAAATGCATCTCATGCTGCCAATAAAATTTGTGCAGTTTATGGACCCGATACAGTTTCCATTTCCACCGCACAACGATGGTTTCAACGTTTTCGTTCTGGTGCAGAGGTGATCGAAGATGCGCCACGGTCCGGAAGGCCTGTCATCGAAAATTGCGATAAAATCGCTGAATTGATCGAAAGAGACCGGCATAGTAGCAGCCGTAGCATCGGCCAAGAGCTGGGCATGAGTCATCAAACCGTTATAAACCATTTGAAGAAGCTTGGATTCAAAAAGAAGCTCGATGTATGGGTGCCACACGACTTGACGCAAAAAAACATTTTTGCCCGTATGGATGCATGCGAATCGCTTCTGAATCGCAACAAAATCGACCCTTTTTTGAAGCGGATGGTGACTGGCGATGAAAAGTGGGTCACATACGACAACGTGAAGCGCAAACGGTCGTGGTCGAAAAGCGGTGAAGCTGCCTAGACGGTGGCCAAGCCTGGATTGACGGCCAGGAAGGTTCTTCTGTGTGTTTGGTGGGATTGGCAGGGAATCATCCACTATGAGCTGCTCCCCTATGGCCAAACGCTCAATTCGGACCTGTACTGCCAACAACTGGACTGCTTGAATGCAGCACTCATGCGGAAGATCATCATCTTTGATCAACAGAGGCCGAATTGTCTTCCATCAGGACAACGCCAGGCCACACACATCTTTGGTGACGCGCCAGAAGCTCCGGGAGCTCGGATGGGAGGTTCTTTTGCATCCACCGTATAGTTCGGATCTCGCACCAAGTGATTACCACCTATTTCTGTCCATGGCGAACGAGCTTGGTAGTCGGAAGTTGGCCACAAGAGAGTCCTGTGAAAATTGGCTCTCCGAGTTTTTTGCCAATAGGGAAGCGAGCTTCTATGAGAGGGGCATTATGAAGTTGGCATCTCGTTGGGAACTCGTCATCGAACAAAACGGCGCATATTTGACTTAAATCGCATTATTATAACCAATTTTATGAACTATGAAAATTCAATAAAAATACCGCAAGACTTTTTTGACAACCTTATATAAATTATACAAGCTGCAAGGGTATATAAACTTCGGTCGAGCCGAACTTAACTTTCCTCTATTTTTATACCCTTGCAAAGGGTATTATAATTTTGCCCAGAAGTTTGCAACGCATAGAAATATTCATTTCCGACCCCATAAACTATATATATTCTTGATCAGGGGGACGAGCTGAGTTCATTTAGCTTTGTCCGTCCGTCTGTCTGTCTGTCCGTCTGTCTGTCCGTCTGTCTGTCTGTCCGTCTGTCTGTCCGTCTGTTTCTACGCAAACTAGTCTCTCAGTTTTAAAGCTATCGAGCTGAAATTTTGCACAGAGTCTTCTTTTTACTGCACGCTGCTAATATGTCGGAACCGACCGGATCGGATGACTATATCTTATAGCTGTCATAGGAACCATCGGTCGAAAAATGGGTTTTAGTGAGAAAAACTTTTTTGTTTTCAATGTTAACGTGATTAAACTCGGTCATTAATAAAATTATTTACTTTCAAACAGATTTGCAAATTTTGGTCAAAATCGGATGACTATATCTTATAGCTGCCATAGGAATCATAGGTCGAAAAATGGGTTTTAGTGGGAAAAACTTTTTTGTTTCCAATGTTAACGTGATTAAACTCGGTCAGTAATATTATTATACACTTTCAAACAGATTTGAAAATTTTGGTCAAAATCGGATGACTATATCTTATAGCTGCCATAGGACCGATCGGTCGGAAATGGGTGGGAGTGAAAAAAAACTTTTTTGTTTTTAAGTAAATCGTTCTTAAGGTCGGTGATTATTAATATTAAACGCTTTCAAACTAATTTGAAAAAGTTAATCGACATCGGGTGACTATATCTTATGGTTGCCATAGGACCGATCGGTCGAACATGAGTCTGGGTAAAAAATTTTTTCGTTTAGTTTTGTTAGCGTCCTTAAACTCGCTGATGACTTATTTTATATGCTTTCAAATAGATTCGCAAAATTGGGCCGAAATCGGATGACTATATCTTAAGGCTGCCATAGGGCCGATCGGTCGGAAATTGAGTCTTAGTGAGAAAAACTTTTTTCAGACGTTTATCTGTCGGAAAATAGGTTTTAGTTACAACATTTTTTGATTTTTATGTAAGCGTTCTTAAACTGTGACATTTGCATTTGCAAGGGTATAAAAACTTCGGCACAGACGAAGTTAGCTTGGCCTTCTCGTTAATTTACATATGAGACCGCTGATATATTTACCGTAGTTCGAAAATGACACTTATATTACTTATGGTCTCAAATTTCACTTTTATTTTAAGTTAATTAGCGTGCCACACAATTTTTTTTATGCGAAGCTATTTATTTCTCGAGTATTTCTCAAGTATCTCCATACCCGGGTTAGCCGTCAACCTTTTAGACAGCAGAAAAACCCTACGGTAAACTTACTCTTAAATTGCTCACGATCCGTGTTTCATATTTTATTGTTCCTGATCGACGCTGTCTTACAGACGCTATTTTGATACAAATCGAAAAAGTATCGAGCTCTGCGATACTTTTATTGAACGGCGTCGTTTGCCTTTTGCTGTTACATTTTCATTTTAAACCAAACCAAAAACATTGTACACATGTCTATGTTCTGGGACTTAGACATTAAACCTAATAGCAAGTATACGCCAACGATTACTAAATCGTTCCATGTGTCAAGCGTGGCTTTGAACGACGGAAAGAAGGGCAATTTATACCTGACCGCCGAGAAGGAGGAAAATTCCTTTACGGAATCCGAAGTAGAAGATGAGCAGCCCAAGGCTAAGGTGGCCAAATTGTCGCCTCCGGTCATAAAGGGTTCCCAGCAGCAACAGTCACAGCAAAAATCCAAGAAGAACAAACAGGAACCGGAGCCCGCTAAGAAGGAACGCACCATCACCGGCGGCGTTAAAATCACTGATCTCGTGCCCGGTAAGGGCAGGAGGCTAAGACGGGCAAGCGTGCTTCTGTCTACTACATTGGACGTCTGCAGTTAAACAAGACCTTCGCTAGCCATTTGCAGGGCAAACTTCTCAAATTCTCACTGGGCGCTGGTGAGGTTATGAAAGGCTGGGATGTGGGTGTTGCACGCATGAAGGTGGGCGGTAAGCGTCGCATCACTTGTCCCCCAAACATGGGCTATGGACGTCGTGGTGATCCGCCCAAAATTCCACCCAACTCTACCCTGGTCTTTGAGGTGGAGTTGAAGGCAGTCAACTGATGAATTTTCCGTGTGTGAGAAAGGATCCTGCACCTGCTCAAACAACTATAGAGACTTTAATTAAATGAAATGCATGAAATGAAAATTCTGTAATAAATAAAAATTAATACAAATAATTTTAATATCTCTGCTCATGTCGAGTACTTCAAAGCAACATCTAACGAACAGCTAGCATTATTTTCTTGAAGGTTTTAGTTAAGTGGATCGCAGGAAATGAGTAGAGCTTCATATGCGAGTTGTCTATGTGTCCCGGTGGTCACCGTCTGCCGCGACGAAGACAGCACATATTTGTTAATTGGTGGGTCCATCCTACCAATTCTGCTGACTTGAACTTTTATGACCCTTACTCATCTTTGTGATTCTAGAATTTTTGCTTCTATTTTCGACGATAAAATAACAGTTTCGAGCACTGTAAATCTGATTTTGTGCGGCAGAATTTTAAACAAGGCTACAAACCTCAAAAATTATTGATAACGTCCCCGTACTCAGCCATTATTAATATTTTATGCTTTTACACAGATTTGCAAAATTTAGTCAAAATCGGATGGCTATACATATCTTACAGCTGAAATAGGACCGATCGGTCGGAAGATGAGTCTTAATGAGAAAATTTTGTTGTTTTCTATTTTATCGCTCCTTAACTCGGCGATTGTAAATTTGATATGTTTTCAAAAAGATTCGCAAAATTCGGTCAAAGTCAAAGTCTGTCGGCAAATGGGTTTTAGTTAGAATATATTGTGATTTTAATGCCAGCGTTGTTAAACTATGATATTTCAAAAACAGCATTTGCATGAGTATAAAAACTTTGGCACTGACGAAGTTTGCTTGGCCTTCTCGTTTTTTTAAAATTATTGTGCTGATATATTTATTTAAATTTGCATCAAAAGCGGGCATAAAACTATTTGACTAAAAAAGTTGTAAAGCTAAACGATTTAGAAATCATAAATATTTTCATAAATAAAATATTACATGGAAACCCCACCTCTTAACTTTAAGTGCCCGTAACTGGTGCATGTCCGACTCCAACTCTGGAGCAATTTTTTTCTTATTTTGACCTCATAAGTACAAAAACCAGAGACTGCAAATAACAGTTCTGGAATAAAAAATTTTGTTTAAATGTTCTTAACTAAAGGTGCGATATGAACGGGCGGGGCACCAGAATTCACATTTTTGAGCCAGCTATTTAAAATCAGAATAAATTTATATATCCAATTTTTATCGAAAACATTATTTTTAATTTTAATTTTTAAATAAGATTATAAAATTATTTTGATTTATTTTAATAATTAAAAAATATCAAAAAAATTAAAGATTCAAAAATTAAAACTAAAAATTAAACACAAATAACTTTTTAACCAGGAGCCCAATAACAAATATTTATACATATGTACATATATGAGATCTATGGGTCACTATGTATGTGTACACACTAGAGTGGATCAATTTTTATCTACCCCAAGCGGTTGTCAAAATCGTAATCTACGACGAATTCTAAGAAGGTTTGCCCAAGAAACCATGGGACTCAAATCAAAATCGAGCTTCTCGTTTTCAACGAGAAACTTTGTGTTTTATTCAAGACCAATTGTAATTTTCTAGCCGATCTGAATAAATTTCCGTTGGTAAGTTTTTCTGACCAAATAAATAAAAAAAAATGGAGGAAAGCTAACTTCGGCTCGACCGAAGTATATATACCATTGTAGCTTATATAATTTATATAAATTGAGGTTTTAAAAGATTTTCGTCGAACATTCTTAGCTGAGTTATTTTCCAAACACAGCCACTACTTTGACCGTTTGCTTGCCTGTTTGTTATATGGGAACCACACGATATATTCATCAGACTTTGACCAAACTTCCCACAATTGTGTGGAAACCGATAATATTCATTTTTATTAGAAAAAAGGTTTTCTCACTAGAACTACTTTTTCAACCGATCGTTCATATGGCAGCTATATGCTATAGTCATCCGATTTGGATCAAGTTTGGCAGAGTTGTGTGGTAGCATATAATATTGATCAGTAACAAGTTTGGGAGCTATAGCATTGAAAACAAAAAAGTTTTTCCTACTAAAACTTTTTGCAAAACTATTTTTTGTATGGCAGCTATATTATATAGTTGACCGATTTTCATCAAATTTGGTGGAATTGTGTAAAAGCATAGGAAACTCATAAATACGAGGTTTGGGCGAGTTTGCGTTGACGACAAAATAGTTTTTGTAACTAAAATTTATATTTCGACCGATAGTTCCTATGGCAACTATATGATATAGTCATCCGATCCGGCCGATTCCGACAAATGTGCAGCGTATTTGTACCAAAAGGCTTCGTGCAAAGTGTGGTTAAGATAGCTTTTAAACTAACGGAGGAGATAGCATAGAAACAGACGGACGGACGGACAGACGGACGGACATGGCTAAAACAACTCAGCTCGTCATGCTGATCAAGAATACATAAACTTTATGTGGTCGTAGATGCTTCCTTTTATGCGCTACAAACATCTGGACAATTTTAATAAACCCTCTACAAGGGTATAAATATGCTCCAGTTTTGGAAAACCCACTGGCAATGTCGCATTATGTAGGGCGGGGGAGTGTTCAAGGCCAATCGTTGCTTTTTGCCGATCTGAATAAAATTCAGTTTGTAATCTCTTTAGGGTAAATAATTAGAAAAATTATGCTCCAATTTAGACAAACCCAAAGTCGTGATATGTTGGGCGGGGGTGTTTTCTCTCTCCATTGACTCCAAATTGATACTGATATCGGCTTTATCAGGTATACTGATAATGTCAATATTGTTTAAGGCTATACTGGTGGCGGTGCAGCGAAGCTCGACGGGTTATATGCTAGTTTTGAATATATTTGTGTGGTGTCCTCTTTTCCAAAAGATCGAGGACATGATTGTTTTAAATGAAAGTATTCTTTATTCACTGAATTGCTTAAGATTAACATATAGTGGATGATTAGAACTTAAACTTTGCTTGACGATTTATTAACGGACGATTTATTATTTATAACATATTAATGGAGAGAGAGAGGGAAAGCGGATTAATAAGTGTGACCGCTTCTTTGTTTTCTTGTTAATCCTAGTCTTTCCTGTATAATTTCCTGCATTTGCTTATACATTGTTTTTATCTTAATTTCAGCATATTGAAAAAGAATATAAAACACGTAAAGTTTCTCGATAAAAACGGTAAGCTCGATTTTGATTTTTGACCCATGGTTTCTTGGGTAAGCCTTCTTAGAATTCGTCGATAGATTACGATTTTGACAACCGCTTGGTGAATTTTTTTTAGTCCATACAAATTGACAAACTCTAATACACACGCCTAGACGGACTTGGGAGCATGCCAAAGGTACTTATTTCGCGTTTATTTCTCAAGTAAGAAGGGCATATAAAATCTAAGCGCTTGCTTAGTTTTTATTATGAATGCCAAAAAATTAGGGATTGTTGAAGTAACCTCCACTCGGCAGGCTCCTTACTACCCCTACATAATAGGTTTGGCTTCAAAATATTTACTTACATATACCAAAATAAACAAACATGTTTTATTGATTCCGCAAAGCTGAGCTTACAACTGAATTTCAAAGGTCAAGTCAGTGCTTGTTTTATTTGAGCTATTTGTCAAGATTAGCCTTAAGTTCTGCCGCTAGTTCGTCTTTCAGCAGCATGTGTGCGCACGCCCTTATTGCCACAGAAGTAAGGCAAACGTGAGCGTAAGCTTAAGTCGGCCCTGCTCGACTTCGATATACCCGTCACTCAGTACGACGCTGATAAAGAATACATATATATATAATTTATGTGGTCGGAGATGATTTCTTCTATGCGTCGCAAACTTCTAGGCAAAATTATAATACACTTTTCAAGTGTATAAAAATCAGTCGTACTTTTATTTATATTTCACCATGTATTACCCAATGTAAATATACTCTAAATTTTTATACTCTGTACCGAAGGTACATAGAGTATATTAAGTTTGTGCAAAAGTATGTAACAGGGAGAAGGAATCGTTTCCGACCCTATAAAGTATATATATTCTTGATCAGCATCAACAGCCGAGTCGATATAGCCATGTCCGTCTGTCTGTCCGTATGAACGAAGAGATCTCAGAGATGGTAAGAGATAGAGGTTTGACATGTATGGGACATATATTTCTTATACTTGCAGGCAGATCAAGTTTATTTTAAATTTTTGCCACGCCCCCTCCCGCCCCCGCAATTTGGAAAAAACTTCATATCTCCTACAGTTTTGGAGATAGATCGTTCGTTTCTTCTAGAGATACCTTGTTAACAAAATTATTTATCGATTTGCTGAAGGAATGATAAAGATCGGATGAACGATACTCAAGTTATGGGCAAAAAACGACCAGTTAACACCACCCACCTCCCCACCAACAACCACAACAACATACCCTAACCGTTCAACACAGGCAATCTTAGTGCGAGAGAGAAAGAGAGAGAGAGAGAGAGAAATTTAGAGAGCGCACCGCGTTGTGCGCGGGGTGTTAACTGGCCGTTTGACTCCTGAGCAAATGCGAGTGTAAGGGTACAGAGTATGTTATAGTCGGGCTTGACCGACTTTCTTTCTTGTTAAGCTAAAATTTGTCTATTCTGAAAACCACTATAAGATCCTAGCAAAAGTCCCAAAATTATGCACCACCCCATTTATTTAAAATAAATTTATATTATATTAACTCAATATTCTTCGGAAATCAAAGCCAAAGGTACAACATTACTTGGAACAGGGTATTTTGGAGCCGGAACACTCGACTGCAGCACTCTTACTTGTTTTTACTAAATTTGATCGATAAATTGAAATTAAACTCGGCAGGTTCGTTCACCTGGCGCCACCGCAGCTAATGGCAAAAAACATTTCAATTAATTATATTAACCGGTCTAGTGAATATTTCATTGGCTTTAATTAACCAAAATATGTAGCAATCAATTGACTTTGCCTGCTCAATTTAATTAAATTTGTATACTCTTGCAAAGGGAATTATATTTTTGTTAAGTTGTTTGAAACGTAGAATAGTTATGGGAAGGGAAAGGTTCCAAGGTTCTTGATGTTAATATCATCGCTCAGTATGCCTTTTGTGATGTTGAGAGACAACTCACTCCAAAATCGGATTCATCTTTGGAGAAAATAGCCATTAAAAATGATATCAAACTTGATTTTGATCCAATCTAAAACTTTGGCTTGAACCAAAAATGAAAATAAAACCCAAATTCTTCTGTTGGTTTCAATTAACGCTAAAATAGGCGCTATTTTTTTCGTGAACTGCTATTTCTTATGAGATTCGAGGGTAAACAATCTTCGGCCTCACTCTGTTAATATTGTTGTACGTATTTTGCAAAAAAGGATGAGCCACGTTGAGCCTGACCATGTAGCTGAAATTAGGTCATTTGGCTGGCTGTTGGCTACCTATGTACGACTGGAGCATTAATCAAATTGCGGAAAAAGTTACCAAAGGCTATTTAATGCAATTTATATTGTCTTATTTCGCTTGCGGGCGATTTACATGTAGCAAAATAACTGCATATCAATTTATATACCTACTAGGCCACAGATTTAAAGGTTTCGTTTGGTTCATGGGCATGCCGAGAAGTCCTTAAAAAACCTAGGACATTGCGTTCGGAATAATAAAACAAGTTGATAAGCCGCAATTCACTTTGGTGATTTCTTGACACAGTTCTTCCAAAGGCCCTTTAATGATAAGTTTTAGAAAACCGCATGGAAACCAAGTAGTAATCCGGAAAAGTATTAGTTAAAACCAACCTTAATTAGACCTCGATTTGCACCAAATAGTTTTATTTTACTTAATTGCAAGTCGCTGTTTTTCGGTAGCTTGCTCGCAAAATATAAAGAATATTTAATATTGTTTCTCGTAATATGTATGTGGGGTTTGGTGACCTGTTTTTGATTTTAGTCAATGTTACAACTGGCTAGCTCAAGGTCTTCTTTGGTTGATTATAAGCCTTTTTATAACCAACACAAACCAACAGATATTAATTACAACATTTTGGAATAGCAATTGGGTATGTCCGTACAACGATCGCTGTTTCGAGAATAACCAAATTCTCTCATCAGCGGACTTGTTTTGCTGTTCACACTTCGAACAAACATCCAGTTAGCACTTATAGTCTCGAGGTGGCGAATAAAGACATAGGAATTACACTATTATAAATTCGCAGCCCTAACTTCGGCTATGGTTTTTGTTTGAAGGTGTTTTGTTTACCAATTTGCTGTAATTAATTCTGTTGCTTATGGCTGCTGCTAGGTGGTTGGGCTATCCGTCCAATGATCCTCCTTAGCAGGGCCACGAGTTTTTTGTAAATATTAAATTAATATATCGTAATATATTAAATTAAATTAATTTGTGAAAACAAAAAAATTTTAATTTAGAGCTGTTTTATCGATTCCAACTCACGGTCGTTACTCTTAAATTATTTTAGATAAATACCCGGAATATATGAGCAGGTTATTCCCAAGGCAGCTTTATATATCTAGTTATAGATTTTTTTCCGACATTAAACGGTGGAACAAAGTAGTCATCTGAGTTTTTATACCCTTGAAAAGTGTATTATAATTTTGCCCAGGAGTTTGCAACGCATAGGAATCATCTCCGACCACTTAAAGTATACATATTCTTGATCAGCATGACGAGCTGAGTCGATTGAGCTTTGTCCGTCCGTCTGTCTGTCCTTCTATCTGTTTCCCTCAGTTTTAAGCTTTTGCAGCTTTTGGCTGCACGCTGATAATTTGTCGGAACCGCCCGGATCGGATGACTACATCTTGTAGCTGCCATTGAGACGATCGTTCAAAAAATGATTTTTTGTGAGAAAAACCTTTTTGTTTTCAATGTAAGCGTTCTTAAAATCGGTCATTATTAAAATTAAATGTTTTCAAACTGATCTGCAAAGTTTGGTTAAAATCGCTAACCTTTGGAGCAAGCTTTTTCAAGCGTATTAAAACTTCGGCACAGACGAAGTTAGCTTTCCTTTCTCATTTTTTGTAATTTTAAATTAATTAAAAGACAGATTGCAGTCAAAGGCGTGAGAAATCTAAAAATTATCTATATATTATATATTTAGAGATTAAAAGCAAAGGTATAGCAGGCGCATATGGCTTTCACGCATACCTCATGGGCTGCGTAAAGCAGCAACACATTCATATGCGTTGTCTCCTCTCTTCCTTTCCGATCGAAGTTTTTGTTTTTGGCGCGTGTAAACCAGGCCGGTCACCAATAGCAACTGGGGGCAGTCACTCGTGTTTTCACGCAAACGCCAGTCGAACTCATGATTGTGTGAATCGGTGTACTCTGAAGTGCAAGTAAAACGGCTGTGTATATTACAGTTACTTGCTTTATAAATAAAAATTTTAAATTACAGTCGGTAGTTCTGTCTACGCAGAAACTTTTAACATTCACAAATCATACGGCAAACAACATATCAGAAACTCTGCTAAGTATATTGACACGAAAAAGTTGTAACACTTGTAACAGATAATGACGCAACTATGCTTTTCCCACTCGCCTAACTTACAGTATGCTTTAAAATGGTCATGTCTTAAAGGTATTTTGACCAAGTGCAAGCGCTTTGTCGCTTACTTCAAGTCAAACGCAATAGCTAATGCAAAGCTTAAACAGACGCAAGTCGTTGAAAGTAGGTGGAACAGCGCATAAAAAAATATACAAATATTATTTTTGACTTATATGTAGTATTACTATCAGAAACATCGATGTTTTTTTCAAATCATCGGAGACATCGATGTTTGTCAAACATCGGAAAAAGCGCAGGACCTTGAATTGAAGAACTCTTATTTTACTTGAGTGAGTTTTTGACGCGATAGCGTATACCAGGTGCTATTATGAGCATGTGTGTGTGCTATAGAAAAGCCAACCCAGCTTCCATTCTCCGCCGTACAAGGATCTCACAAGTCAGCTAATGTGGGTGCCAAAGATGAGACGTTAGTTCAGGTATACGCACAAATACCAGAGGCCTAGTAAGTGACACAAGAGTTGCTCATGGTGGAAAACCCCAAGGCACTCAATGCGGCGAAGGGTGTACGGTCTCTTCTGACCCAGTACATACATACATATTTATTGTTTGAGAATGCCCTTAGCGTTGTATAGGCAGGTGTCATAGGCAAACATTGCAATGAGAAGGTCCTAAGGAAACTTAATTGGTCAAGTCGGTTGTACATATAATTGTCCTTCTTACTCTGGATTCGGTTCTTCCAAACTGAAAGAGAAGGATCTGTCTTTCAAGAAGCTGTTAATAAGAGAGTAGATCTGTTGAGGGAGGATGCGTCAGCCCTAGCTTTTCGGGGTTATATCCTTTGAATGCCAACTCGAATGGAAGTATTCAGCTACAGTTAAGCATCGTTCGGATTCATATGTACTTTATGAATTGGAAGATAATTTTTTTGTACGTTACAACCATAATTGCAAACTCCGAATAAGCAAGGCTATGCAAATGAGTAAAAACTTGTAAACCAATTTTCAGGTTATTTTGCTGCATTCCGTTTTGGCACCAATTCGTACTGGTTTTGTTACTGGATCTAGTGACGACCACTTGGCATTGTCCCGCCGCTAAGGCGAGTGTCAACTAGCGAATGGAATTCTTTTTAATAATGCAAGCTTGCACATTTTTAATTGTGCTGCTCAGCGAGAACTTGGCACTGCTCACTTGACCCACAAAAAGGTGTGCGGGCTGGTGGCGGAGGCGACGAAAACCGCGTGCTGGCGTTTTTATTTTTTGCTTCTTAGGGACAGGCAAGGACATTACGGGCTAAATGTAAACAGCTTAATTAAAAAATAAAACTCCACTCGGCACGTATGAAAAACCCCAACCAAATACAAACGTACCTGCACGGGGTGAGAGGAGATGTCACGCTCTTTCACTATTTGCTTAAATGCACGAAAGAGTTTTTAATTTAATTTCTCCCTTTATGCTCTTTGATGCAGTTCCTAATTAAAATATGCAAGTAATTTCTCATTAAAAATCAACTTAAATTGTGGCCAACTCCTTTTTCATTTTGATGAGAATGAATTGAATGAATGAAATGTTTGTCTTGTTTTTAACGGATAATTTGAAATTATTTGCTCCCGAGACGGCGTCTGCCACCAGTTTCCCTTAGTCGTCAGCTGAAGTTGAAGTGTTGTTTTTCGAAAAACTTTTCTTTTAAATATTTCTCATACTTAGCGCAAAGTTTTATGCATACTGATTAAAGTGAGTGAGTGGGATCCTTCACATATGCAAGTTGGCTCCTTCATTGCATATGGAGTGGCTCTTGGAATGCGGTGGGTAATTTAAAAGTTTGAGTTTTTAAGAACTCCAGGAATTATAATTTGTTACGTGTTTTTTTTTTTGTCTTGGATCGATTGATGCTTGGGAAGTTGAAAAGCTTGTATTAATGATTTGAAAAATATTTTTTTCTTATAAACATTTATTAAGCTCCTCTCGCAGGGCGAACTCTTGCATGTTTCTCTCAAAATTTGCATGGCAAATTGTTTACTTCTCGCATTCAAAGTAAATTTGAATTCAATTCAAATTATGCTTGAGCTTTGTGCATTTGCATGTTTACTTTTGTGTTATTCTAAGAAAATTATTTTTGAAGCGAAGGCATAGTTTTGTTTACACAGTTACGCGGAAGTTTATTGGTGTCAAGTGTCTGGCTGCAATTCAGTAAGGCTGGGCAACAATGGGACGACGCGTCGTCAGAGTTTCACATTTGTGAGATGGCAGAAAAATAGTTATCAACGAACTTTTAAGCTCCATATTTTCTAATTCTGCGTGCTGTGTCGGTAGCGGCCGAGCGAAAATCAAAAAATTAATAAAAAGAAAGGTTTTGAAAGCTCATCTTCTCAATTACTCTGCTGCTGTAATTGTTATACTCTTAACAGAAGGTACATAGAGTATATTAAGTTTGTGCAAAAGTATGTAACAGGGAGAAGGAATCATTTCCGACCCTATAAAGCAGGGATTAAAACCGAAAGAAATATCGGTTTCGGCTTCGGTTACGGTCATTCAAATCAAATAATTTTGAATACGGTTTCGGGTACGTTTCTCTGTTTTAATTTCGGTCCGGTTACCATTCGGTTGCAAAATAATCGTTTCGGTTAAATGTACATTTTAATCAGCGTTGGTCAACGAGAGCGAGGCCAGAAAGTGAGAGTTTATTAGTGTGTGAAAAAAAGCGCCATGAATCTGCTTCGACCTGACAGCATCAAGACTAGCCAGCGACTGAAAGGCTTTTTGCACTCTTCTCCTCAGCTTCGGCATGCGTTCGGCTCTGTTCTTGTGACCATCGCTGATTTAAATTTTCTTATATGAGTTCAGTTTGCTTATTAATGGTTTCATTAAAAATTGAACACCAGAAAATAGTCGTTCGACACTTACTTGAGTACAAGGAACGTTGAATACTATGATGACTTATTTAGTTCTGGGTATTTTTAAGAACTTTCTTTCTTTTTGGTCTCTAAAATATTTCTAAAGGTACAAAGAGTTAAAAAATATTACATAAGACACCGTAAGAAACTATGTGATTGCAATTTACTGTAAGTTTTTGCTTTATATTGTAACAAAAACAAAATAATTAAAATGAGGAAATTTTAGTTACGTAAAGTCAGGGAAGATAAGATACTTATGCAACTAACAAAAAATTTGACAAAAATATTTTTGAACTAGGTTACCTGGAAACTTGTATTATTTCAAATCCAAAAAAGGTTTATACAAAAAGCTTTGCCCAATGCGCAGAGTTTTGCCATTTTCTAAAACAAGTCAAACCCTACTTCCGTTTTGTGTAACGTCACGCTAGTACATATTTTTGCTTATATCTTTAACTCCTTATGATCGATGTATGTCATTGTTTTTCCTGATTGTGCTACTTTATTGCTACCCAAATGTAAAAAAAAAAATTTTAAAATCCAAGACGTTCATATTTTTTAAAGACATTTTGTCGCACAAACGTAACGTCACGTCAGTTTGGAAATGCGAATTCTATATATACTATTGATCAGCATCAACAACCGAGTCGATATAGCCATGTCCGTGTGTCTGTCTGTCCGTTTGTCCATATGAACGACGAGATCTCAGAGATGGTAAGAGAAAGAGGTTTGACATGTATGGAACAACTATTTCTTATACTTGCAGGCAGATCAAGTCTATTTTTGCCCCCGCAATTTGGAATAAACGTCGGATCTCCCACAGTTTTGTAGACAGATGGTTCGTACCTTCTACGCATGTTTATTAATCAAGATTATTTATCGATTCGCCAAAAAAAAGATGAAGATCGGATGAGGGACAGTCGAGTTATAAGGAAAACAAACAATTAAGATGAGTAGCACCGGGCGCAGCTGCGATGGGCAGCATTTCACACACTTTATGGCTTTTTTGCCACTTTGTGTGGCTTCTTACTTAAATTGGTCAGATATATAAAAACTTTGGGGGGACAGAGTATTTTATAGTTGGGCTCGAAAGACTTTCTTTCTGGTTTTTATTTAATAACTTTAAAAATTCATTTTGCCATCAATTTGGAGGAAATTCCTCAATGCTAATTAGTGTATCCTTTTCGATATATCAAGGAAAATAGCTTGAGTTAAATGTTATTTTAAATGCCTTAGTTCGCAGCTTCGCTATTTTAATTTGTATGCTGCGAGTCTCTGAGCCTCTTAATCGAAACCACAAACCACAAATGAGAAATTTGAGACCCATTATAAATTCGTATAGACAACTAAAACTTTTTTTAATACAATTTCCACACTCTGCACAAGACTTCAATTAAACAATTTGCAGGCGTAAATTGCATAAACTTTTGCCGGAGTATTTAATATTTTACATATATTAAATTATAACACAAAGCAATTTAGGCCAAAACGTTTTGCAATAAAACACTTGAAACTGCAATTAATTTTGCGCACACAAAATAAACGATTGCGACGCAGAGAGCTAGAAAACTATGGCAAATAATTAAAAGTGAATAAATTTTGTAGCTTAAGAGCTTTAAGCCACAAGCACTGGCAGCTGAAGTGTTTCCCAAAACTGAAGGTTAACAAAGTTTGTCACACGAGAGCAAGCTACTCGAAGTGGTTGGTATTTTATTTTTATGGCTAAGGCACTTGAATGAAATTGATGTAATAGTGAAAAGCTGGATATATTGTTACCGACATGCAAAGCATGTGGGAAATATAATAAAGAACTATTTTTAACATAACTCACACGCACACACACACAGATGCTCATTTGATGCCATATGAGCAGGTCTCCCCAGGGAGGGGGGTCTGTGTGTGTGCGTGTGTGTGCGGGTAGGTAAACTACAACTGCAAATTTCATACTATTGAGTGGTTTTTGAGTGCATTTGAATAAATGTTATCAATGAAGTTGCATACTTTATGGTCCCCGAGGGTGGCATGGAGACGGTTATACGTAATGAAACCATTTTTACTTGAGTGCCGGCCAGAGAGTGAGAGTTTCAATTTGTTTGATGGAAAATCCAATTGTCGTTTGACTATTCATTTAAATGCATCTCCAGAGCCATTAAAGTGTGTCCATGCATTCTGTCAATTTCCGTTCCATTTAAAGCAGACTTTTAATTAAAACAAAAACAAAGAAGGGCCCAGCTAAAAATCCAGAAAAAAGTCACCCAATCTCGGGGCCAAGTTGGTGTGAAAACATTTTGTGATAAAATGAATGGACCAGTCGGTACATTTCCATTTCCATAGCATACTTTTTTGTGCTGATTGAAATGCCATTTCATTTTCAATGTTTGAACTTTTGTTTATTTATCGATTCTCTTGTCCCCACTCTGTTTATAAATAAATATTTCAATTTACACATTAAAAAGAATTGCCCTGAAAATGCAAGGCAATGGCGAAACGAGTTCAACTTTTATAAGCCCTAGGGCCGGCTTGGTGTTTGATTTCAATTTAACGCCAATGAATTGTCAATGGTGGCAGATTTCGATGGGCGTTTCATAGTAAATTAGAGAGAACCTAAATTAAATCTAACCTACATGCCGTACTTTCTTGGGAGCGGCGGAATCTACATTTAATTTAAAGCCGAGATTCGAGAATAGTCTTCAGCTGATGGAGCTGAATGAACCCTTAAGACTAAACGGTGAGCGAAGATTTCGAAAAGGAAGTGTTTAAATCGCTCGGACGACTTCAAGACCGTAAATGTAGTTACGGGAGCATACCGACGATCCTTTATACGCTTTAGGTCAAAATGTCTCATTTGCAAACTCACTAATTTAAAAACAAATGGTCTGTTCTCTTGATTTCTGCTTATAAAAGAAAAAAAAATATATATACTCGGGCACACTGCTACTTGAGCTCAATTATTTTGTTATGCATCAATCCCAGAGCCCCATAAGTTTGGTTCTGACAAACAACGCGGTTAGCGCTAATAGCAACACATCTAAGATATTACATGTATTGAATCTGCCTAAAAACATACACATGCAAATCGCATAAATGAGGCCATTTGTAATTCTCAAGTTTGAATTCCATGCTCGACTTAAAACGGAAAATGTTGCTTTTACTATTTTTCTGTGTCTCTTTTAGGCTGTGGAGGCTTTATCGAGGCTGTGGATAACACCTGGATAGATGCCTAAAGTGGACAGGTAGGTTTTTGAGGATTCCATGAATGTTGTTCTGCTGTCAGGAACCCAAGGCTAGTTTTTGGTTCCTGGTAACTTTTTATACCCTTGTAGAGGATATATTAAAATTGTCCAGATGTTTGTAGCGCATAGTAGGAAGCATCTCCGACCACATAAAGTATATATATTCTTGATCAGCATTGCGAGCTGAGTTGATATAGCCATGTCCGTCAGTCCGTCCGTCTGTCCGTTAGTCTGTCCGTCGGTCCGTCTGTTTCTATGCTATCTCCTCCGTGAGTTTAAAAGCTATCTTAGCCAAACTTAGCACGAAGCCTTTTGGTACAAATACGCTAAACATTTGTCGGAACCGGCCGGATCGGATGACTATAGCATATAGCTGCCATAGGAACGATCGGTCAAAAACCTAGTTTTAGTGAGAAAAACTTTTTTGTTTTCAATGCAAACGCCCCCAAACCATTTCGCATTTCTTCGTTTTCTATGATTGTACATAATTCCACCAAGTTTGATGAAAATCGGACAACTATATAGTATAGCTGCCATACAAAAGTTAGTTCTGAGAAAAAGTCTTAGTAGGAAAAACTTTTTTGTTTTTAATGCTATCGCTCTCAAACTTGTAACTGATCAATACTATATGCTACCACCACACAATTCTGCCAAGTTTGATTCAAATCAGATGACTATAGCATATAGCTGCCATAGGAACGATCGGTTGAAAAAGTAGTTCTAGTTAGCAAAACTTTTTTGTTTTCAATGGTAGCGTCTTTAAGCTTTCCAGTTATGAATTTTATGGGTTTCCACACAATTTTGACGAGTTTTATCCAAATCTGATGAATATATCCGTATAGCTGCCATATAACAAACTGGATCAAGTCCCCGAAGGAGAATAATTTATCTTTTCATATATTTTTTTTTTTATTATTAATTGAGGTGTTTCTAACATTGTCTATATATTATAAAATGTTGAAATTGATTTCTTCGCCTTCGCGAGTCGAGATCAATTGTCTTCTCGAATTCGATCAATTTTCGTCTTAAAAAATGAAGTGGAAAAAAATCTAAATTAAAGCCGACTTCAGTCTCGCCAATTCGTGCTAGATTTCTCTGGGTGTAGCATTAAGCATTTATTTTCCATTTGAAATGCATTTGCAATTAGTCCAATTAGCGGCCTTTAACTCGACCCTTTGAAATGAAATCAATTTGCATTTAACATCGATAACAAGCAGTTCCCAAAAATAAACAACGACTAACATTGCGTGTAGATAAATTCAATTCAAATAACCTGCGGCCTCTTGATGTACGTACAAGTCAATCCACATTTTGGTCATTTAATTCACACATGGCAGACATATTTTCATATAATTAATTACACAAATTATCATAATGAATGTTGATTTGTTCTACCTTTAAGGCTGCATTTTGCAAGCCAAAACTTTACTCACAAATTGAATTAGTTAATGTAAACAGACCCTTTTCTGCTTTGCTTCTTCCAACCAAGAAGATAGTAAGACAACATAAATATCAAAATATTTGCCCCTCAAATCGTTTACCCAAACATTTTTGGGCAACCGCTGACGTCAGCTGGGTATGGGTGGGTGCCATCTTGGTATCACCCTGCTTGAAGTCATCCATCCCTGTGGTTTGCATAAATTTTTGTTGCGCAAACATTTCATTTGCATATTTTCGTTGCGTTTACGTTACTTTTTCTTGAACACCTCCCGGGGCTCTTTTTTGGCTCTTTTTTTATTCGTAAAGTTCAAATTTCCCACATGTCAACAGGAAAATCAAATTTTCCTACGCCACCAATTCAATGTGAGTAAATGTTATTATTTAATTTTGTTTGTTGATTGCTGTTGCTGGGCTTTTTTCGGAACAGTTTGTTTTGATTTAAGTGAAAGCAATGGTTGACCAAGGGTCAGTCCCGGGGGAAGTTTGAAAAAAATCAACATTTTGGGTTAGACGGGCTTTTAATACACTTGCAAATAATTGTTTGTAAGATCTGAAAGAAATGAAATGGCACGTTCCAGTCAAGTCATCATAGTAGCCATTTAATTTTCTTTCCAAAACAAAATTGGCTTTAACTCCAAAGTGGTTTTGACAAAACATTTGCAAATTACAATGTGTCCAAAATTGTTTCGTAATTTATACCTGGTTATGGCTAAAGGTGCAGCTCCAAGACAAGTGCAACAATTGATCCGCTGCTCAGCACCATCCTCGAGTTTGAGCCTTATGCCCCAGCGTGGTCTGCTATTGCCACCGAAGCGCAAGGAACCAAATATCAGGGTGGTACGCGATGCGTTTGTGCCCGAGCTGGTACTTAAATACAGTCCGTTAAAGTACTATCTCAGCAAGTTGACGATGTTAAAGCTGCGTTGGACTTGGGACCGGCAATTTCGAGAGCGTGAATTTGTCGAACAATCCAAACAGGCTGCGGTACAGCTGACTGATATTGTGCGTTTACGCGACTCGACCAAGATCAATGAGTTCTCCACATCAAATGCCTACTACCAGATGGCCAATGAAGCCATTAATTTCCCTCACGAATCCTGTGTGGAGCTGTTGCGCTTTCGCAAGCAGGATATAAGGCAGGCGGTGCCGATTAAAGTACAACTACACAATATACTGGGACTTAAGTATGCGGTAATAGATGTGGTCTTGGTGGGACTACGTCAAGTGGGTGATTCTGAGACCCCAGAGGATTTGGCCAAGATGAAGGAAGCTCTGTTGGAAATGGAACCAGATCTGCAGGAGCAACTGTCCGAACCCGATTACCAATTGCCTTATGTGTTCATAGAGCTATTCATGCGTTTTCGTCGCAACTATTCTAATGCTGAGCAAATTTCCAATCAAGAATTGATCAAGCACACAAATCGTTGGCTTGTGTCGGTGTATAAAATATGTAGGTTTAATGTTTTTACTTTGCCACCAACTGTCTAAGAAGGGAATAGCAATAAATTTGCAAGTTCTTTTAAATCCTTTTTTTATTTTGTTCCTACCAAGCTTAACTGTAACAGAGCTGGTTCGGCTGAAAAACTGATTTTCTTAAATTAACACCGTATGCTAGTGATTACGGCCATTATTTTATGCATTTGATATCCGTTTGTCACTACCAAATATTCCCTAATCTCGAAACGAATTTCGGTTCCGGTACGTCCCGAAATGAATGTTTCGGTTAAAGGTTCTATTTCGGTTTTCAAGTAATGTCGGTTTTTGGTTTCGATACGGTACCCGGATTTTCATTTCGATATAACAGTAAGCACAGATATAAGTACTACGTTTATTAATATTGAAATATTTAAATTCTATGATAAATCTAAAACATTTTATTCCTCTGTAATAAAGCTACTCAAAATTCAACACAAAATTAAAGGTTTCTCATATAAATTCATATTATATAGAATATTTCATATTTCGTATTTTTTTACGTAGTTAAGATGCAAGAACTTATGATTATTATTATTATATTATAATATATATTTATTATATATTATATTATATTATTATATTATTATAGTATTATATTATTATATTATTATATTATTATATTATTATATTATTATATTATTATATTATTATATTATTATATTATTATATTATTATATTATTATACTATTATATTATTATATTATTATATTATTATATTATTATATTATTATATTATTATATTATTATATTATTATATTATTATATTATTATATTATTATATTATTATATTATTATATTATTATATTATTATATTATTATATTATTATATTATTATATTATTATATTATTATATTATTATATTATTATATTATTATATTATTATATTATTATATTATTATATTATTATATTATTATATTATTATATTATTATATTATTATATTATATATTTTTAGTTTTCGAAATCAACTTCGAATTTTTTACGTGGCATTCTTGTGATTTGCTCGCAGCAATACTCTAGAACTCACTGCTCTAGGAAGCGATGGTCACAAGTACCCCCTGGGGGGCGAAGACATTTCGCTATTTACACATATACGAGCCAAAGGCATGCTAGCTAAGCTAAGGCCAAGAGAGTAAACTGCCTTTCAGTCGCTGGCTCACGACACTTTATTTTCGCACACCAATGCACTCTCACATTACGGCCTCGCTCTCGCTGACCAACGCTGCTCTAGGGTCTTTGCTCGCAGTAGCATAATTGTATTCAATGTGGTTGAGTCCATTTAACTTCTTAGCGGATTCATTATAAATTTTACGCCAGAGAATAGGCGTTCCACGCTAGCCTGCGTAGCTGGAAAAGAAAGCACGATTTTTGAAATCTCATACAATTCTGGGAACTTTTTGGACCAGTTAAGAATGTTTTCATGATTTCGAACACGTTTCAAAGCGAGAAAAGTCTTAATGGAATTTATTAGCTTATTTGTTGACTCGATTGATGTGTTTTTATCACCAAGTTTCTTTTCCTGCAATATCACCTACGTTAGAAACATCTGACCAAAACTACGATGCGCTCTGCAAATATAAAAAAAACAAAAACTGTACCGGTACCAAAGATTCGGTTTCGTTCCGGTGCAATCGGTTCCAATAACAACGGTAAACTGCTTGCGATCCTCAAAAAAATTTCTATTGGTTCAGGTTCCGTTTCCAGTACGCGTTTTGAAACGGTTTATTTCGGTTAACGGTTTCGGTTCAGATTCCGGTATTAAGCAATTTTTCGGTCAGTCGGTCAAGCCGGACTAAAACATACTCTGTACCCTTAATGCCGCAGCTCGCATACGCTCATCTCTAAGTTTTTCTCTCTCTCTCTCACTAAGATTGCCACTGTTAAACGGAATGCTGTGGGTTTGGTTGGGAGTTGGTGGGGGGTGTTAACTGGCCGTTTTTTGCTCATAACTTGAGTATCGCTCATCCGATCTTTATCATTCCTTTAGCAAATCAATACTTAATAATGATTGCTAGATATCTCTAGAGAGTAAGAAACTATCTACGAAACTGTGGATGATACACGTGTTTTCCAAATTGCGGGGGCGGGAGGGGGCGTGGCAAAAATTGAAAATAAACTTGATCTGCCTGCAAGAATATGAAATATATGTCCCATACATGTCAAACCTCTATCTCTGAGATCTCTTCGTTCATACGGACGGACGGACGGTCGGACAGACGGACGGACGGACAGACGGACATGGCTATATCGACTCGGCTGTTAATGCTGATCAAGAATATATATACTTTACAGGGTCGGAAACGATTCCTTCTCCCTCTTACATACTTTTGCACAAACTTAAAATACTCTATGTACCTTCGGTACAGAGTATAATTATTATTATTTATGACTAACAATATTCTCTTACATACTACATACATAAGTTATAACTACATAGATTTATAGATTGAATTATTATAATAATTATTTTGTTTATTTTTTGTTCTGTGAACAGCTCAAAGCAATCCTGTGCTTATTTGCCAAATGTTCCTTAGTAAATATTTTTGTCTAAAAATTTAACAACACAAAATGTCGTCAAAAGTTGAACTCAAGAAGACTTCAATGGAGTTAAGCGCCTGCAAGGAGATTATGAAAAAGCTTTTATCCAAATCGTATAAACATTTGGCCTGGATTTTCTACGATCCCGTGGATGCCGATCTGTTGACACTGTCTGACTACAATGAGATTGTCAAGGAGCCCATGGATCTGAACACTGTGAAATTTCGCTTGTGGTCGGGTCTATATCAGAACGCACTGGAATTTGCCAAAGATATGCGCCTTATCTTCTACAACACTTACCTCTATACGAATCCTGGTCACGTGTGCTATGACATGGCCAAGAAGCTGCAGTTAATTTTCGAGGAAATGTACGCCCAGATCCCGTTGCATTGCAATCATATTGTCACTAGCGGTGCTGAGAATGACCTCAATGAGATGAAAGCTGTGAGCTCCTATGTCGATTCGCCTGGCCCCACGGAACAAGATCAATCCGCTGGGACTAGCAGCCTTTATTCCGCGCATACCTGGACCAAACCCAAGTCGCCGTCTTTGCATGACTATGGCGAGAATGAGGAACCGTTGTCAGCCGATGAGGATTTGGATTTGCATGCCACTATTCAGCAAGTGGATGGGGAAATCCTACTCAATGTCATACACATGATTCACCAGATGGAGGATGTCAATAATGCCAAGTATACCAACAAGGAGCTGGAGTTTGATGTGAGCAAACTGAAAACACACACCAAACGATCGATTTTGAGCTACATGGAGAGCAAGGGGATTGCACTTGGCAAGCGGATGGCTCGACAGAAAACCAAATATCAGTAATGAAACCTTTTCTAGAAATGAGATATTAAAAATAATAAAAATGTAATGAAGGTACCAACATTTTGCAATCTTACTGAAAAGTCAGAAAACCGTAAATATTTACTTTGATACTTTACTTTATTATTATTGTTATTCGTATAAATGAAAAGTATTGAAAAGGTGGCTCTAAAAGCTCGCAAGTGCTGAATTAAACTAAAGTTAATTTCCTTCGCATTTTCATAGATATTGGAGAAACGAAAATGAAATGTCTCATGAAGTTATTGAATTGTGGCACGCTAATGTTCAAGTTTATTACAGAAAAAATAGTTTGACCGTATAAATATTGTTTATGCATTGAAATCCGGGATATTACAAGCGTGTTATGCTAAGTTTTTGATTATCAAATACTTTTTACTCTATGCCCAAGCTACCTAATCAGTTTGAAAAATAGAGGAAAGCTAACTTCGGATCGACCGAAGTTTATATACCCTTGTAGCTTGTATACTTTATCTAACTGATACAGTACTGTTCAGTGCTCCTTTGGACTCGCTAAGTGTTAAATTCATGAGCTTTTTAAACGACATGTAAGAAGATAAGGTCACTCTAAGATATTTGAACATTTTTAACGTTCAAGTTCTATATTCCATCTGGAATTATCTTCTTAAGTAAACCCCATTGCTGAGTCCAAAAATCCATTCCACAAATTTTTCAGTGGGGCTATTTTGGAGAAATCGTAGCTTTAGAAAAATGTGTATCTGGCCTGTTCCGGTTTTCACTTTCGACAAAAATTGTCGAATTCGAATTTGTTAAATGTGCTATTGTATCAAATCGATTGGGTTAATCAGATTAAAAATTTATAATTTGAATCCGTCGAGTAGAGAGTAAGTAGAAACTAAAGGTTTGATTCGGATGTCCTTGATTGATTCATAGAAAAGAGAACATGTAAGAAAATCGAAATCACTTAAGTGAAAACCGGAACATGGCAGTATATCTTCGGTATGTTGTCCGCCAAATTGCGCTACGCCAAGGAGTTCAGTGGAGATATCATTTACAAATAATGAGAACAAAAGAGGGCTAATATTACACCGCTGCTCCTCCAAGATTAGTTTTAAACACCGCAAAATTTTATGAGTTTGGGACATGACGATGGCTAAATATTCGGATAAATAGAAGTGTAATTCGAACGGTTGTAAAATTCGTATAACTGTTAAGATTGTCATGAATACGGTTAAATAGACTGGTAAATCGTCGGGTAAATAGGTGTAGAAACGGTCAGAAAAATAGCGAAATTTTCAAAATTTCATAATGAGTTTTGATTATCATGAAGATGTGTAAATAGACGGATGGTAGAGAACAAAAGTTCTAAAAAAATGGCGAAAATAACTAAGTAGTCGTATGATTTTAAATTATCATGAACTGAATTGACTATCATGAAGATTTGATTTTGAATGGCAATTGTAATGTCAGATTCACTTCTTCATAATAAATATAGTGAAAAAAGTTTTTTTAAAAAATGACGCATCCGCAATGTGGTCCCATATGAGCGGTAAGGATATGCATAGCAACATTGTTCCAAAATGTTGTTCGAATGTTATTCCTCTGATTTTTTCCAATTTATAATTTATGCCCTAAATTTTGGACTTGTGCACCCGGAATCAGGGCTTAATCCCGAAACGAATTTCGGTTCCGGTACCGGTTCCGGTATGTCCCGAAATGAATGTTTCGGTTAAAGGTTCTATTTCGGTTTTCAATTAATTTCGGTTTTCGGTTTCGATACGGTACCCGGATTTTTATTTCGGTATACCGGTACGTACCGGTACTACCGGTGCTACCTTTTTTTAATATTGGAAAAATTCAATTGTTTTCAAGGTTTCGAAAACGTGCGAGAAAAGTCTTAATGGAATCCAGTAGCTGTTTACGACGAAGCTAGCTAGAGACGACGAATTTTTTATATTTCCAATTTGCAGTGTATCCAAATGGAATTAAAATCACCCAAAACAAGATTTTCGGCTTGAAGTTTAGTTGTGACCACCTCCGCAAGTCCTAATATGCGTACAATTTCGCGAACTGAGTCCCACACTTTCCGGTGCAGAAGAAAGTCGTTATCTGCAGCCGCAAAACTGGAGCAAATGTTGAAAATGTCTTCCGCTGCAAATATTTTAGCATCTTGTAGGTTGAGCTACAACTTGTAACCAAATCTACGACGCGCTCTGCAAAGGTAAAAAAACCGAAACAGTACCGGTACCAGCGTTTCGGTTTCGTTCCGGTGCTATGGGTTCCATTAATAACGGTAAACGGTTTTCGGTTCTCAAGAAAAAATTTGTATAGGTTCCGGTTCCGCTTGCGGTACTTGATTTGAAATGGTTTATTTCGGTTAACGGTTCCGGTACCGGTTCCGGAATTAAGCCCTGCCCGGAATACATAAAGATTCACATTCTTGGTAAGTTTCACTTCAACCTGCCTTGATGTTGTGGAGAATAAAATGCAGAATATCTAAGTGACGCAATGTGGAGCCTCCATTTTTGATATATTGCATTTCATAAAAGAATTACAAATTAAATACATACAAACAAATACTAAAATTATACATAATAAATCAAATAGTTTTACGTTTAAATTTTTGTCTTTTATGTCATTCCTGTGTGCGTCTGTTTCTGAAAATTGATTTGTAAGAATTAAGATAACTTCGAAAGTTAGGGGTGGTTCGTCATCATTTACATCACAGTTGTATTGTATGCCATCATCGGAGGTTGGTGCCAGATCAGCTTTCTCGTTCTCACCATTGAAATATTTCGTATGCCAGTTTGTAGACTTCGCCACTCTCATGGATCTGCAGGCGTTCAATTTTGGTCATACCCTCGCGTTACTCAATCAAATCGGCCAACTGGGACTCGGAATTTTTGAGCATATGCCTGAGGCATTCCAAATTTGTATGGTCATTTGCGTGTCCGGGCCTAGGAGTAGCTTAAAGTACCGTTGTTCGAACTTGCACATACTATTCAACTCGGTATACACGTATTGTTTTTCTTGTATTTAAATACTTAGCCTATGTCGCCATGTGTGTCATAAACATGTCACCTTATGTAATAGTATTAAATATTAATAGCCGCAGTGACGAGGATCAGCCCAACCCAGCAGACACACCACTTGAAAAGGTCATCCGGTGCACTTAATGTGCTTCGAGGGAGGCAATGTGTAGTCCTTCCACGATTGCATTTCTATATTAACATTCACGGATGTGACTACACTCACATCCTTAAGATAAGATTAGAAATAAGGGATGAGAAATTCTGAATAAAAGGTACCTCGCTCACACTGAGCAGGTTAGTACAATTGAAATCATACAAGCGTGCTCATCGAAAGTGTATAAATATATACAACGGTGGTATGGCACACAAACGGCCTCCTTTTTGCTCACAAGCTCGCAATTGCTCAAATTCTCAATAATTTTTGATTGAATCTGGAATTGTTTCTCAGCGATGATGTTGGACAGGAAAAGTGCGCTTTTGCGTATTTTCTCCACGGGATGGGAGAGAAGATCTGCAAAATAGGAGAGGAGCGCCTCAAAGTTGAGCACCACCTGTGACTGTTCATACACTAAGAATAAACTAGAACGAATAATTTGAGTACGAAAGCTCTTGAAAAAAAAATTAGTCGTTCTGGAATTTTCAAGAATTTCACTCTTGGAATCGAGATAAATTCGTTCTAAACGTTCTCAATTTGGTTTTTTATAGGCAAGGGGGGTGAGGCAACATAAGTTTGAGAGAATAGCGTTGGAGTCGCTCTCGCAGAGAGTGAGGGCGCATGCGCAGTTTGTCGTTGAGAGAATAGCGTTGGACTCGCTCTCGCAGAGAGTTCAGTCTTTCGAGGTACCGAGTTCAGGTCCCAGAAAAGTAAGTAAAAAAAAAAAAATATATCTATGTGGTTATCCAAAATCAATCACAGTTTAAAACAAAGTTTGGGTGGTGGGGTTGATAATGGTGAGTAGTGGGAGGGGGGAGGGAGACGGACCAGATCGGTCGCGTCGGGTCGGTCGTGTCTCTCACCCCACCCCCCCCACCCCCACCCCAAATATTCTATTTAATTTTTTTATTTTGAGAATTCGTTCTTGGATCAAGTACTGAAACTCTTGAATCAAAAATTATTCATACTTGGATCAAGAGCTGAAACTCTTGAATCAGGAATGTCGGGATCAAAAATTCACTCTTGAATCAAGAATTTCTCTCTTGGATCAAACATTTTTCGCTCTTGGATCAAGAATTTTCACTCTTACCGTACTTTTGAGAACGAATGCTCTTGATTCAAGAGTGAAATTCTCTATTTTTTCTCTGTATGTAGGTTCCGGCGACAATGTTGCCCACAGCGTATAAGGCAGAAGATAGTACGTCCACCTTACTACCCAGCCCAATAAGGGTATTAACTTGGCCAACACTCCACTATTAATTACCATGGCAATGTGGTTGTTGTCACCTTTGGTTAAATCACAAAGAGCACAAACTGTATCCAACAAAATAGGGTACTCTATACGTTGGATCAGCACATTGAGTGCGGCAGCATTTCATGAATGGTGGAGGCAGGCGGCGATTAATTCTTGTGTCCGCATATGTTTGCAATTACAAAGGAGATATTGCTCAATAACGAAATTGGGCTATCCGGCTTAATGAAGGATAATATTGGCTGCAACACACCATGACTGAGGACGAAGTCCCGCAACGTTGCGGGACCATCGCACATAATGTTACTCAGAGCCCACACGGCCTGTTCGTAGACATCTGGATCGGGTGAGTTCAGTAGTTGTCGGAAGAGTTGCACAGCACCTTATAGGTTTGAGCCGATATTGCAGTATTGGAAAATGCCCAACAGGCCTCAAATTGTAGCATTGTGTGACTATGTGGCTTAAGGCAGTCCACCAGTATGGCCAATTTACCGCTATTAATCAGTTCATTAATGGGTAGATTTACATTCGATGACACATTGAGCTGCTGCTTCGGTTTGGCGGTATCCGCGGCAGCCAAGATCAGATTTTTAAAATCATCATCATCGTCGGTGTTGCTATGTTTGTCTCTGGTGCAACGACTCATTTTCTCCTCTTGATACTTGCCTTTGAATTGGGAAATTGTTTAATTTGTGAGTGGATCTTTTAAAACTGTTGCAAATTATTTAATTCTTTTTTAAGGCGTGTGGAAATTTTGTGAAATTTTCGATTCGGCTTGGATGATAAAAGTTGACGTAAATGATTGACATGATAGTCGAGTAGTCCTGCTTTTTGTTGTTCAAAATGTAAACAGCTTGTCAATTTCATAGAAGGATCATGATGAAATGCAGGCTTGCTAAATATATTATCATGTCTAATGTATCAAACAGGTTGAATGCAGCCCTAGTTCAAGAGTCATTTTAATTTATTTTGTTTTTTTGATTTTTAGTTGTTTTTATAAGTTTGAATAAACCGATATTGATTTTAATCCAACCGTCATAAATTCTGAAGAAATTTACTTAATTTTCTGTTACACTATCGTCAGAGAGTGTCTTTAGAGAGATATATGTTAGTTTATGTAACAGATAGAGCTATGGAGGAGAAGTGACATCGGCCCTTAAAATCTAGTCTTCTAATATATAAAAACGGTGTTTGTGATCGCACTCCTCCGAAACGGCTGAACCGACTTTTAAGAAATTTTTTGTGCATATATGGCAGGTATGAGAATAGATAGTTAAGTATTTTCAAACTGCTTGGTGATTAAATGATCCAAGAAATCGCACAAATTTACAAAATTTTATTATCGCGAAGATTTTATAGTTGGCAACTATCGACGAAAATTGGGATTTGAGAGTATCTGAGATCTAGGACGGATGGACGGACGGACAGATATGGCTATAACGACTCGGCTGTTGGTGGTGATCAAGAACATATATACTTTATTACTAGCTGACCCAGCAAAAGTTGTTCTGCCATATAAATTGTTTCTTTTCTATTGTAAAATGTATGAATTATTTGTGGCAGGATCACGTTTTTTAATGTTTATGCAATATCCGTCTTGTCCTTTCCAGAAAATTAGCTGATATTGGAGAGCGTCGTATGAACAGTGTGTGTCGGCGATGTACTCCAGATTATTGTTTCTCCTTCGAATCACAATTTCTCTCGTCACTGTGCGGTCGCCAACCATTATGCCAGCAACGTCGTCAACAGCAGGCGCATTAAATCTACGCACGTGCTCTCCAGCTGGTGTTTTATCAAGATTGGTAACAATAGCGTGATTGTCACTTTGCAATTCGTGCATGTGTGATTTAAAGAATTTCCATAATTCATTGTGCTCGTAAACAAAAGGGAGTCCAGCTCGCCGACGATGCGCCTGGCGTTAGGCGAATTGAGGTTAGGTAGCCGCACGATTGACGTCCTCACCGCCGATAAAGTAAATTGGCAGCAATGTATGCCTACTGTATAATAGGTCCACTACGGCCTTGGATTTTGAAGGTGGAACTAAATTGCTGACCATTTACCGCTGTATTGTGCATTATTTCTGTTGCTCCGAACGAGGACATTTGAAAGCAGGAACTGAATCTACGAATGTAACTTCCGAAACAGGTTAGAATCTGGATCCGTGCTCGATGAGCAAGCCGTT
>JBAMBO010000160.1:0-24910 GCA_037044535.1 Lordiphosa magnipectinata | reverse complement strand
CTAAGTATCGCTAGACCTCGCTATTATAGACCGGTAAAATAGAAAAGAAAGATCGTTCATTGGTCTTTCATCCATCCGATTTCTTATCGAAGACATAATAACACAAGGCAACAAAATTAGACTTTTATTTCCAGCACATGTAAATTTATGCTTAAGAAAATCGAAGAATGGGTTGGGAAACTTTATTTGAAAGTTAAAGAGTTCTACTTTCCGATAATATTATAGATGGTCAAAATAAAATAACGGATTCCAAACGCAACACAACTAAACAGGGGCAAGGTAGGCTGTAAGCAACTTCAAGCAATAATTACTAAAAATCTCGACGTGATAGACAATTTCCGAAAACAGAGTCGTGTTCAGCACATGAAAATAATAAAGAATAACCACCAACCCTTCCATATTCTGAAAAAAAGTCAAATTTGATTGCCTTGTGTTTATTCCGCATTCAAATCTTTAATAATTATAATATTAAGAATATAATTTAAATCACTTTTGATTTCTGGCTTAATCTTTAAATTAACTATTTCTTATGGCCAAGAAAAATAGTTGGGGAGCATCCCACTCCTCAAGCAAGCTCGCACAATATGTTTTTCTAAGGACAGCCATCTTGTCATGGCTATTCCCAAAATTTCAAGCTCCATGCAGAAGAGCCAATTCCAATAAAAAAGTGGCAGTGCACCAACATGAAAAATATCACAATTTTTTGTGCAAAAACACCGAGTGTGTGTTATGTTTGCACATAACATGACTTCGAGCCAGCTAAAAATTGCTAGTATATTAAAAAATTTTTGTTTATTTTTTTTTTATTTGTGAAAAAAAGGTCGCAGGCGGCCTTGTTTTTTTGTTTGAACCAAATCAAATTCAACATGGATTTGGATATACTAAAATTTCTCATTCCAAGTTCGTGCTCCGAGTGGAGCACACAACACACCTTAGTTATTTCGGTCTTTTTATTAAAATTAAAAATAAAATTAAAATGAAAAAGTGAAAATTTTCAACATTGGTTCTGGCATACTGTAAAGAGCAAGGTGAGCATTTAAAGCTGGATTCTGCTTGCCAGCTTCGATTTCCGATGTTGGGATCGCCCGAGAAACGCGAGAATGGCGAATTTCCCACAAGCATGCTGCTTGAACCAACTCTTGAGGCAGTTTGCGTTGCTGCTGGACCAATGTCTTGAGCAACTGGTGGCTAATTCAACGCGATGATTAACCCATACTTTGCACATTCTCAGCCAGTGCTCCATATTCTGCTGAAGGTCAGCGATTTGAAGTTGACCCGTTTCCAGCTCGTTTTTCAAGTTGGTCTTCAACTGCGGATCCTGGTGCTTGGTGAGTATGGCTAATCCGGACTGACTTCTACATTGATTAGTGACAAAATGAACTCTAGCTCTTCTTTGCCAGCTCCACTTCCTGCTTGCTGACGTTGGAATGTCTCTCCAATCTTTTGCCTTCTGCTGGAGGTCAGCTCTTCCTGACTTGTGGATCCAGGGCTTGCTAATGAGCCTTCATTAGCTGATCCAGGCTGACTTCTACCGTCTCACGTTTGCCAGTTTCACTTCCTTCTTGCTGACGCCTGAGCCGTGGTCTGACGCTCCAAAGCATTCTTGAGTCTGCAAAAAAACAGTCAAAGGCAAGAGGCTGTGTCAATTCCAGGGGAATTGCCACTTAGCCACTTGCCTCTTATTGGTCGAAAAGGCGCTTGAAGACCAGCTGCTGCTCGGAGAGGAGCTGCTGCTGACTGCGATGCTTCGGCTGGGGAGTTCAAACTTCCACTAGCGGAATTTCTTAGACTCTTGCGACATGGTACTTATTAAATGCAACTTGGATGCCTGCATGGCACGGATCATCATCCTCATTCTGATGCCAATTCCTGCCCAAATTGCACTAACCTCTTGCCCCGCTCTTTGGCCAGCCGCTAGGCTGTCGAATCCTTTTTCTTGATGGAACGCAACTGCTCGCTCAACTACCCACCCCCCCGCCTCCAGATGCACAATTTTCTTCAAAATATAGTGTCGTCATCCTCCTCCACCCGATCGAAACTCTGGATAGTGCAACACAAAGGGATGAGGCTGTGTCGATTCCAGGGGAATTGCCACTTAGCCTCTTACCTTTGTTTTGGTCGCCAAGGCGCTTGAGGACCAGCCGCTGCCCTGATGAATTCCAATTTCCATTAGCGGAACTGCTTCGTCTCCAACCTGTAGTAGACGCAACTTCAATTCCTTCCTGGCCCAGATTTTGGATTTTTTCCCGTTCCTTTTCCAGCCAGCAGCTCACCTACAATAACTTATGGGTCAATGGCCAATCATTACCTGACAAAACGCACACCTTGGGCATCGCCTTTGATGGAGTCTTATATGACATTGAGAATGTAGATGTCATTGCCAGGGCAGCACAAGAGATCTTCGAAATGATCGCGAAGCAGCAGAAGAGAAGCCTCGCTCGCTTATGGACCTGTAGCCAGGAGCAGTTCTTTGATCTATTCTCATCCAATCAAAGGTAAGATAGCGCAATGGACACAGGTGAGAATACCGGTGCATAGTGATGACGGTGCTGAAGCAATTGGTGGTCAAGTCTGCATCGGAGGTGACCGAGGCATTTAACGTGCAGTTCGGCGTATCGTGCAGTGGCGTCAATGGCCATGATTGATTCCTCTTCGCGATCTCTATCACGGTAGTACGGTAGTGGCCGGCAAAATGGAGAGCAAGTGCGTAGCAGATTCCAAACTGGACAAAATTAATTTGAAATTCATTTTTAGTCAATCTGAACTCTTCTCCAATAATTCGTCCAGTGCGGACATCTTGAGAAGCCTGTGAGTATAAGCAAGGTTCTTGGCTCCTGGCTGGCGATATTAATGCGAAGGGCTTTTGGAGGTCGCCAGCCGACTGTAATGTGGCTGTGACGGACAGCACCTTGGGATATGCAGATCCAAGTATATCTTCCAGTCGTACTCTTGACCCTCGGCGGTGGTCGTGCCAGCAGCACGAATCGCTCTCTAAACCAGGCCGAGGCAGTGTCTGGTATAGATTCGCCTACATTCCATTCCCCAACGCGACAGCTTGGCAGCGCTACAGCGTTGAGAGCAGCTGGTACGTCAGCTGGGGCGAAGCAAAATCCGAGGAAAACAGAAGCACCTGGTGGCCAGCAAAATGGACAGTAAGTGAGTAGCACATTCCAAACTAGACATAATTAATTTGAAATTCATTTTTTAGTCAGTCGGCAACTAGCTCCAAGCTTAATCTGGTGTCCGGTATTGAATGCTTCTCCAAAACGTCGGCCAGTGCGGACCGCTTCAAGGAGGGCGTGAATATCGACAAAAAGTTCATGGCTCTGGGCAACGTCATGAATGCCAAGGGCTCTGATCCACGTCCTGTGTGCCCTATGGCCAGTCCAAACTCATAGGTTTCAAGATTCCCAAAAATCAAGAAGAGCTGACCTTCAGCAGAAGGCTTAAGACTGCCTTGGAACGTTAGGCCACCACACGATGCGCCAACTGCACTTTCAAGGCCTCGACCACCTCCGATGCAGACTTGACCGATATTCTCACCTGTGTCCATTGCGCTATCTTACCTTTGATTGGATGAGAATAGATCAAAGAACTGTTCCTGGGTACAGTTCCATAAGCGAGCGTGGCGCCTGGAACTTAAGGCTCTTTTGCTGCTTCACGATTAATTCGAGGAACTCTTGTGCTGCCCGGGCTGTGACATTTACATGCTCAATATTATATAAGACTCCATCGAAAGCGATGCCGAAGGTGTGGGTTTTGCCAGGTACCGCTTGGCCATTGGTTCATAAGTAATCGTAGATGAATTACTGGCTGGAGAAGGAGCGGGAAAAATCCCAAATCGGGGCCAGGATGGAATTGAATTTGCGTCTAATGCAGGTTGGAGACGAAGTTCCGTCAGTGGAAATTAAAATTCACCCGAGCAGCGGCTGGTCCTCAAGCGCCATGGCGACCAAAACAAAGGTAAGAGGCTAAGTGGCAATTCCCCTGGAATCGACACAACCTCATCCCCTTGCGTCGCAATATCCAGAGTTTTGATTGGGAGGAGGAGGATGACGACACTA
The DNA here is from genome assembly GCA_037044535.1 of Lordiphosa magnipectinata. Lineage (NCBI taxonomy): Eukaryota > Metazoa > Arthropoda > Insecta > Diptera > Drosophilidae > Lordiphosa > Lordiphosa magnipectinata. Next base: position 20,846 of record JBAMBO010000160.1, on the reverse strand, counting down.
AATTTTGAGGGCGAAATTGTGCAACTGAAGGGGGAGCTTGGCTAGTTGATCCAGCAGTTGCGTTCCAGCAAGAGCAAGGATTCGACAGCCTAGCGGCTGGCCGAGGAGCGGGGCGAGAGATTAGTACAATTTGAGCTGGTGTTGGCAACAGAATGAGGATGATAATCCGTGTCCTGAAGAATCCAAGCTGCATTTAATACGTTCCATGTCGCGAGAGTCGAAGGAGTTCCGCTAGTGGAAGTTGTTGCTCCCCCAGCCGAAGCATCGCAATCAGCAGTAGCTCCTCTCGGAGCAGCAGCTGGTCCTCAAGCGGCTTGGCTACCAATAAGAGGAATGTTTTGGAGCGTCAGGTTACGGCTCATGCGTCAGCAAGAATGAAGTGGAGCTGGCTAACGTGAAACCGAATCTGAAGATCATTTTTTCACTGATCTATAAAGAATTCAGCCTGAATCAGCCCAGGATCCGCACCTCAAGAAGAGCTGACCTACAACAGAAGGCTCAAGATTGTTTTGGAGAGAGTGAGGCCAGCAAACAAGATCTAGATTTTTCATTTTGTCACTAATCAATGAAGAAGTCAGCCTGGATTAGATTTCATTTTGTCACTAATCAATGAAGAAGTCAGCCTGGATTAGGCATACTCACTAAGCCCCAGGATCCGCAGTTGAAGACCAACTTGGAAAAATAGCAGGAAATGGGTCAATCGCAAATCGCTGACCTTCAGCCGAATATGAAGCACTGGTTGAGAATGTATGGTAACAGTTGCTCCAGATCTTGGTCCAGAGTCGGCAACGTTTCCACGAGAAGACGTCTTGTGGCGGCAAGAAGCTACCTGACGGAGATACACCATCCAGCCTCAGGAGTACACCAAAAACAGTTGACTCAATCAATAGGCATCAATAGGCAGCCGAGTCTCAAGCAGAAGCTGCACGAGCGCTTGTGCCGCAATTTCCAGCGTTTCGATCGGAAGGAGAGCTGGATGACGCCACAAAATACGAGTCTAAAATTGTGGAACTTGGGTCGGAGCATGGCCAGTTGAACGAACTGTCGCGTTCCATTAAAAGCAAGGCCACTATAGATTACTTCACTACACACGTTGAAAATTATAAAATAAATTTGATCTACCTACAAGTATTAGATGTATATTAGAGCCCTACGAATTTCTTTACTTAAAAAAATTGTGGATTTCTCTACACTCGCTATCCATATACAGTTAGTCCAAGCGATTAAGTTACAAATTATATCTAAGAGTGTAACAAAGTTATTACGAATTACACTAGGCAACAAGCTCAAGAATATTGAAGGGTTTGAGGTGATTCTAGATGATTTGTGTGCTGAACACGAATCTGTTTTTAGAAATAGTCCATCACGTCGAGATTTTTAGTAATTTGAGCTTAAAGTACAAAAATGGCTTTTTGACCCTTTTTAGACGGGTTTTGTGTAGGAACTATACTTTTGTTTTGACTCTCTTTGATAAGGTGGTGAACTATCGATAGTCGGCACCATTTATAGCGAGAGTTTTTTCAAAACCAAAAACGCCCATTTATTTGAAATATATTTATATTAATTTAAAATGAAAAGCAGGCCTATTAAAAAGCGTAAATTAATTATGAGAAGCATGTCAACCCACACGAAAATATATTCAGTCGAAGAAGGTAACTCCACATTAACTTGGGAAAGCAAAGCCATAGGAACAACATTATTTGGTACAGGGTATTTTGAAGTCGGGGACTCGCCTGAAGCGCTCTTGTTTCCATTGCTTTTTTGTTAACAAAATCAAAAAACATTGATTCGTTTTTATTAGCGTCAACTGTTAAATTCGAATTGGGTTGCAGTTTTTATACTCTGTACCGAAGGTACATAGAGTATATTAAGTTTGTGCAAAAGTATGTAACAGGGAGAAGGAATCGTTTCCGACCCTATAAAGTATATATATTCTTGATCAGCATCAACAGCCGAGTCGATATAGCCATGTCCGTCTGTCCGTCTGTCCGTCCGTCCGTCTGTCCGTCCGTCCGTCCGTCCGTATGAACGAAGAGATCTCAGAGATGGTAAGAGATAGATGTTTGACATGTATGTTGCATATATTTCTTATACTTGCAGGCAGATCAAGTTTATTTTCAATTTTTGACACGCCCCCTCCCGCCCCCGCAATTTGGAAAAAACGCCATATCTCCTACAGTTTTGAAGATAAAACGTTCGTAACTTCTAGAGATACCTTGAAAACAAAATTATTCATCGATTTGCTGAAGGAATGATAAAGATCGGATGAACGATACTCAAGTTATGATCAAAAAACGGCCAGTAAACACCCCCCACCCACCCACCCATCACCACAGCATTCTATTGAGCGGCAATCTTAGTGAGAGAGAGAGAGAGAGAGTGAAACTTAGAGATGAGCGCGTATAACTCGTGAGCAAATGTGAGCTGCGACGTTAAGGGTACAGAGTATGTTATAGTCGGGCTTGACCGACTTTCTTTCTTGTTTGTAGCTCTTTTTGTGGTACAATGCATAAGTTGTTTACAGTTGTGAACAAACGCAACTTTTTCGGACCTAGAGCCAGCCAACTCACTTATTAAAAATCTCGACGTGATAGACCATTTCCGAAAACACAGTCGTGTTCAGCACATGAAAATAATAAAGAATAACCACTAACCCTTCCATATTGTGAAAAAAAAGTCAAATTTGATTGCCTTTTGTTAATTCCGCACTCAAATCTTTAATAATTATAATATTAACAATATAATTTAAATAACTTTTGATTTCTGGCTTAATCATTAAATTACCTATTTCTTATGGCCAAAAAAAAATAGTTGGGGAGCATCCCACTCCTCAAGCAAGCACGCACAATATGTTTTTCTAAGAACAGCCATCTTGTCATGGCTATTTCCAAAATTTCAAGCTCCATGCAAAAGAGCCAATTCCAATATAAAAGTGCCAGTGCACCAACATGAAAAATATCACAATTTTTTGTGCAAAAACACAGAGTGTGTGTTATGTTTGCACATAGCATGACTTCGAGCCAGCTAAAAATTGCTAGTATATTAAAAGAGTACCACTCTATGCTTCAATCAGTAAAGACGTGAGACTACCGAACATCAGCAAGTGCAAGTGCTTATCAGTTTAAAAACAAAAACGCAAAGCAAAACTAGAAAAAAAGCAAAAACAAATATATATCCAGCCCAAAAACACCAACAATGACTCGGCCGCCAGATATTAATAGACATTTGTCAATTACTAAATCCAACATAAATGACTCCAAATTCATCACTTTAAAGTTTAAACAGATCAGACAACAAAACTTTTAAAAACGGATCACCTTTCCTAATAAAAACAAGAAAGAAAGTCGGTCAAGCCCGACTATAACATACTCTGTACCCTTACACTCGCATTTGCTCACGAGTCAAACGGCCAGTTACCAACACCCACCCACAGACAGACAGACGGACAGATGGACATGGCTATATCGACTCGGCTGTTAATGCTGATCAAGAATATATATACTTTATAGGGTCGGAAACGATTGCTTCTCCCTGTTACATACTTTTGCACAAACTTAATATACTCTATGTACCTTCGGTACAGAGTATAAAAAGTCATAGACTACACATGCAATGGAGAAGTAGACACCTGTAAGAAAACCAGAGCAGGATCGCTGCTTATTAAAACAAAGAATCTTCTGCAAGCACAAAAACTATTAAAGCTAACCACGTTCAGTGAATTCCCCATATCCGTAAACGAACACAAAACACTTAATTTCTCGAAGGGAGTAATATACTCAAACGAACTGCGAAACATTGAAGAAGAACTTATACTAAATGAGCTCAAATTACAAAACGTCACAGAAGTTAGAAAAATACTAAAAAAAAGAAAACACCACAATCAAAGAAACTGGACTAAACATTCAGACATCAGCATTACTCACCCTACCAGAAACAATAATGGTGTCGGATATGAACGTATGTATAAATGTACGCCCTTATGTCCCACTCCCACTTAGGTGCCGAAACTGCCTAAGACTCGGACACCCCACCCTCGTTGCAAAAGCCCCAAAGCATGCCCCAACTGCTCCGCCGAACAACACACAACTGAAGACGAAACCTGCAACAACGAAAAATTCTGCATTAATTGTAAATATGAGCCCAACCACCTGCTGCACAAACGACAAAGCCAACGTCCACCCCCATCAAATCATCAACAAACGTAACTCCAAGCCACAACAAAACAACAACAACGCAAAACACCAAACCAACTAAACAACAATCGCCACTCCAACAAGTACAATCGAGAAGTATTTCTTCATATGAAGATCTACTCGACTCAGCCATGGAAACCACCCCACCACCGATCGAAAAACCATCAACTTCATCAACCGCCCTGAAAGGGCATCCCCAAGAAGACCCCAAACTCAGGATCCTCTCCACCAAACAAAGCACCCTTACCAAACATCTTAAATCTAAAGATAAAAACGAACAAAAACCCAAAAATAAAACCAAAAATTCACTTGGACACTCAGAAGACGATAGCATGTAACTATAATTAAACCTAATCTGAACCTGTGGGGCCCACAGTCATCTCAGGCACCACACCCCTCTTATAAGTGACCCCTACCTGTTGACCTTAAATCAGCAAGTAGGGGCCACATACAAACCTAAAGGCATTGAGACTGCACACACCATAAGAATCTCATATTTATATAAAAAAACAAAAAAAAAAATCCCCATCCCGATTAATTTCACACTCTATCACGAACACACAGCAACAAATGGATACAGCATCAACAAATAGTTCTTAACACTTTCGATTTTGACACAATAGCAGTTAGAGTTCATTCAAAGATATACAGTTCACAATTATTTCTTCATACATACCTTTAAACAAGACATTCAAGCTTCATAATCTAAGAAACACGTTCAACACCATCCACACCCCCCTTCTTATAACAGGTGACTTTAACAGCTGGCACCAAAGCTGGGGCTCGCCGAAAAATAATACAAGAGGCAACACTCTTTTTAAATTTATAAATCAGTCCTCCCTTACTACTCTGAACACCGGATCCCCTACACATTTCACCACTCACCATACGTTTACACACATTGACCTATCTCTTGCATCAGCGCACCTAGCACTACACTCAAAATGGAAAACAGACAACATCCTTTCCGGTAGCGACCACTACCCGATACATATCGACCTTTTTGAACAAATAAATCACCTCAATCCAATAACCCAAATCCCAAGACCTAAATTCAACCTCGACAAAGCTAACTGGCATTTATTCCATGAAATTACAGAAAAACTTTCCAACAACAGACCTATCAGCACAAACATTAACCAAGAAACAGCCAACATAGTACAAATAATCATTCAAGGTGCAAACCAAGCCATACCACAATCTCAAAAACCTAAACACAACAAAAACGTCCCCTGGTGGGATCAAACTCTCCAGCAACTGAGTGACGAGAAAAATACAGCATGGCTAAAACTAAATAAAAACATTAACACGGCAAACATTCTCACCTACAAAAAGGCTAATGCCAGGATCAAACGGGAAATAAAAATTAGAAAACGTTCTTCAATACAAAACTTCACAGCCGAAATCAATCCCAGCAGCTCCATCTCCAAAATTTGGTCAAATATAAATCGATTTTGTGGGTTAAAAACCAGACACGAGATACACTGCCTTACAAATCCTAACGACCCCGCACAACAAATTGTCAACTTCAACGAAATAGCCAACACACTATGCTCGCATTGGTCAAGCTCGTCTCAGGACGATAACTTCAACGGGATATTTAGACAACACAAGATGGGAACCAACCTCACCATATCTCACACTCCATCCCCTTTAGCACAGAATTTTGAAAAAGATGTCACCTTGATAGAATTAATAGCAGCCATCAATCAATTAAAAGGAAAAAACCCTGGACGAGACCGAATCAGCTATCCTATGCTTAAAAATATGCCCCATAAATTACTACAACGACTACTCAACCTCTTCAAAAATATTCTAACAGCACACATTCCCTAACAATTCAAAGTTAGTACCATCATCCCTATATCCAAACCTAGCTCTGACAAAACGTCCATTAACTCCTACCGCACCTTATCACTCAACCCCTGCATCGTCAAGGTACTCGATAAAATTATTTCCAAACGGCTATGGTGGTTTGCTTCGAACGGCAAACTACTTGATAGTCGTCAAATGGGTTTCAGAAAGGGTAAGTCGGTGTCTGATTCTCTAGTCACGCTAGATTATCAGACCACCTCAGCTCTTTCAACCAGAAACCACATTTCCGTCATATCACTTGACTTTGCAAAATCATTTGATAGGGTCGGAATCCACACCATCATCGACGAGCTCATAAAATGGAAAATAGGACCAAAATTGCTAAATTACGTAACCAACTTTCTTACTAATAGAAAAATATCTGTACACAGCAACAACGCATTCTCCAACCCTGAAACACTAGAATACGGAATACCACAGGGTTCCCCCCTATCAGTAATTCTTTTCTCCATAGCCTTTAACCAACCCAACAAAATAATAGCCAACCACAGAAATATGGAATTTAATTAACATTGACTCATTATTTAATGATATCAATAAGTGGTGCAACTATTCTGGTGCATCACTCTCGGAACCTAAATGTAAACAAATTCATATCTGTCGAAAGACTAAATGCAAATTTTAGCTACAATCTACCAATTTTTCCCTCCAAAATGTTGAATCGCTAAAAATTCTAGGACTTACAATAACAAAAAAATACAGATGGAACAAACATATTGAAAACCTCACTACACAACTCGCAAAAAGACTTAACATAATAAAATGCTTATCTAACAGAAATTTAGCTACGACACAAACTCAATTATATACGCCATAAAATCCATAATAATGTCTAAAATAGACTACGGCATATATCTTTACGGTAAAGCGCCTAAATCTACTCTAAGCAAATTAAAAACAATCTACCACTCCTCAATTAGACTTGCATTCGGAGCATTCCCCATCACACCAATCCACAACTTACTATTCGAAGCCAGTATCTTGCCTGTCGAACACAGAACAACCCACAATACCCTTAATGGGGGGAGACTGCTTTAGAGGCTTCAAAAAATCGAATTTTTTTTTGCATAAATCCCAAACTATCCAAGAATGTGTCCCTAAAATTTCAGAAGCAAACTCAAAATATTGTTAAAAGTACAGGAGAAATAGTGAGCAAGCGTCGAGATTTTTTATATACGATTTTTAATATACGAAAACTTTGACTTGCGATTTCTCGGTTTTTCATTTTTACGATTTTTCCTAATTGGCGGAAAAGATAGGGAAAAAATTAAACGTCCTATCGAAACGAGACAAAATTTATTGTATTCGGAATTAAATTCTCTTCTAGTTGAACCTAAAAAACCTTAAGAAAGTTATGATTAACCCACTTTTTAAACAATCTTAAGTAAATTTTTTTTTCAAAAAAAAAAGATTTTATTTTTATTTTCTCGCTTTTTGTTAAATTTTCTTGGTTTAACTAGAAGCTATACTATTGAAGTAGAAAATTTTTTGGGTTTTTTTGTTTCAGGTGGAAATTGCGACCTGCATCTTCGAGGCGCCTCGGCGAAATGCTTGTACCAGGCATAATATGACATATACTTTAATGAAAAAATTTGAGAAGACTGTTGAAATATATAACAATAAAAGCTGAATGTTTCGTTTCAATCGAATATTTCTTTCCTTCCCAAAAAAGTCCTCGGAAAAATCGATTTTTTGAAGCTTCTAAAGCAGGCTCCCCCCTTAAAAACTTTAAAATTATAATGAACTCCAAGCACTCCCCGATTGAACAGATATACAACAGAATAGACAAATCTAAAAGAAGCCCCAAAGTTCCCTCCTGCCTTTTTGACACATAAGACCATTTCAAAAATTTAAAAAGCAATATATCTCCTAAACCATCCATAAAAGAAACAGCTCCACCCTGGGTGTTTGATAATACATACATAAACATATCCCTCCACACCTCACTGAAGTCAGACACCCCCCAATAATTTACAAGCAGAAATTTAGAGAAATCAAGAATACCCTAAACAACCGCAAATTTTTATACACTGATGGCTCCAAATTCTCTAACGGGGTATCTTACAGTGTTACAACAGAAACAGACACAATCACACACCAGTTACTCCCCCATTACACATCTATCTATACTGCCGAAATTGCAGCCATTCTAACTGCCTGTGACTACGCTAACAAACACATAGGAAAATTCACCATATGCAACGACTCCCTTTCTTCGTTAGAATCAATACAAAACACCAATAACCAAAATTTCTACACTACCTCCATTAGGAAAATACTCATGTCAAGGAAAAATAAACTGGTACTACTATGGGTCCCCGGACACTGCAATATACCTGGAAATGAACTAGCAGATGAAGCAGCAAAGAATGCACTAAAATTCCCGACAAAATTACAAAAGAATTTTAACCCCACAGACATCAGCACTTACATAAGAAGCACTGTTCAAAAACTTAAGGAGGCTGTTTGGAATAACACCTCCCCACACTATAAACATATTAACGCAAACAAAAACTCTATTCAAAATCTCCCACACACAATCTTCTCACGAAATGACTCACTTAAATTCCTAAGACTTCGATTGGGCCACACCAATCTAACCCACTGCTTTATCTTAAACAAAACACCCCCACCGATCAGCACAAGTTGCAACACAACCCTTACCATAGATTGTCCCAAATATCAACAAAATAGAACTAAATTCCTGAAACCAACAATACATGAAACATTATCACATAACAATGCACACCAAACAATAGAATATCTTAAATCCTCTAATATTTATCACTCCATATAATCCTGTAAATATACAAACACTAAAATAAAGTAAATTAAGAAATACGTAAAAACAAAAACCACTACAACTAAAACACTACACATTAGATATATCCTTCACAATATATTATAAGCAAAAACTAAACTACCATTCAAAATTCATGTACATACACTGTAAGCTTAAGGCCTTAGTCGCTATAGCTTAACTCTTTAAGTTACACTCAATTTGTAATTGCGTGCTAATTTTGTAATAATAATAATAATAATAAAAATAGTATATTAAAAATTTTTGGGTTTTTGTTTTGTTTTGTGAAATCGCAGGCGGCCTTGTTTTTTTGTTTAAACCAAATCAAATTCAACATGCATTTGGATATACTAAAATTTCTCATTCCAAGTTGGTGCTCCGAGTGGAGCACACATCACACCTAAGTTATTTCGGTCTTTTTATTAAAATTAAAATTAAAAGTGAAAAAGTGAAAATTTTCAACATTCGTTCGGACATACTGTAAAGAACAAGGTGAGCATTTAAGGCTGGAATCTGCTTGCCAGCTTCGATTTCCGATACTGGAATCGCCCGAGAAACGCGAGAATGGCGTATTTCCCACAAGCATGCTGCTTGAACCAACTCTTGAGGCAGTTTGCGTTGCTGCTGGACCAATGTCTTGAGCAACTGTTGGCTAATTCAACGCGATTAACCCATACTCTCCACATTCTCAGCCAGTGCTCCATATTCTGCTGAAGGTCAGCGATTTGAAGTTGACCCGTTTCCAGCTCTTTTTCCAAGTTGATCTTCAACTGCGGATCCTGGTGCTTGGTGAGTATGGCTAATCCAGACTGACTTCTACATTGATTAGTGAGAAAATGAACTTTAGCTCTTCTTTGTCAGCTCCACTTCCTGCTTGCTGACGTTGGAATGACTCTCCAAGGCAAACTTTTGCCTTCTGCTGGAGGTCAGCTCTTCCTGACTTGTGGATCCAGGGTTTGCTAACGATCCTTCATTAGCTGATCCAGGCTGACTTCTACATAGATAAGTGACAAAATGATCTTCAGTTTCCGTCTCACGTTTGCCAGTTTCACTTCCTTCTTGCTGACGCCTGAGCCGTGGTCTGACGCTCCAAAGCATTCTTGAGTCTGCAAAAAAACAGTCAAAGGCAAGAGGCTGTGTCAATTCCAGGGGAATTGCCACTTAGCCTCTTGCCTCTTATTGGTCGAAAAGGCGCTTGAAGACCAGCTGCTGCTGACTGCGATGCTTCGGCTGGGGAGTTCAAACTTCCAATAGCGGAACTTCTTATGGATCTGGCCAATCCACGTCCTATGTCTCCTATGGCCATTCGAAGATTCTTGAATCTCGCCAGCCGACTATAATGTGGCCGCGACGGTCAGCACCTTGGGAAATGCAAATCCAAGGATATCATCCAGTCAAAATCTTGACCCTCGGCGTTGGTGTGACAGCGGCACGAGTCGCTCTCTAAGCCAGGCCGAGGCAGTGTCTGCGTATAGATTTGCTCACACTCCCTTCCCCAACGCTACAGCTAGGCGGAGCAACTGCGTTGCGAACAGCTGGTACATCAGCTAGGACAAAGCCAAATCAGAGGAAAACGAAGAAGCACATGGTAAATATTTTTGAGAAGCCCGAATTCTTACCATCACGGTGGTGGCCAGCAAAATATAGAACAAGTAAGCAGCAGATTCCAAACTGGACAAAGTTAATTTGAAATTCATTTTTAGTCACTCGGCCACCAGCTCCAAGCTGAACCTGGAGGACTTGACGGGTTCTGAACTCTTCTCCAATACTTCGGCCAGTCCGGACCTCTTCAAGGAGGGCGTGAATATTAACAAGGTTATTGGCTCCTGGCTGTCGAAATCAATGCGAAGGGCTCTTGGAGCTCTCCAGCCGACTGTAATGTGGCCGTGACGGACAGCACCTTGGGATATGCAGATCCAAGTATATCATCCAGTCGTAGTCTTGACCCTCGGCGGTGGTTGTGCCAGCGGCACGAGTCGCTCTCTAAACCAGGCCGAGGCAGTGTCTGGTATAGATTCGCCTACACTCCCTTCCCCAACGTGACAGCTTGGCAGCGCAACAGCGTTGAGAGCAGCTGGTACGTCAGCTGGGGCGAAGCAAAATCGGAGGAAAACGAAGAAGCACCTGCATGCAAAATGGACAGTAAGTGAGTAGCAAATTCCAAACTGGACAAAATTAATTTGAAATTAATTTTTTAGTCACTCGGCAACTAGCTCCAAGCTTAATCTGGTGGCCGGTACTGTACGCTTCTCCAAAACGTCGGCCAGTGCGGACACCTTCAAGGAGGGCGTGAATATCAACAAGAAGTTCATAGCTCTGGGCAACGTCATGAATGCCAGGGGCTCTGGCCAATTCACGTCATGTGTGCCCTATGGCCAGTCCAAACTCATACGTTTCAAGATTCCCAAAAATCAAGAAGAGCTGACCTTCAGCAGAAGGCTTAAGACTGCCTTGGAACATCAGCCCACCGCTCAATGCGCCGAACTGCACTTTCAAGGCCTCGACCACCTCCGATGCAGACTTGACCAACAATTGCTTCATCACCGTCACCACTATGCACCGATATTTTCAACTGTGTCCATTGCGCTATCTTACCTTTGATTGGATGAGAATAGATCAAAGCAACTCCTCTCCGAGCAGCGGCTGGTCCTCAAGCGGCTTGGCGTCCAATAAGAACAATGCCTTGTTGCATCGGGCCACTGCTCGGGCCTCAGCAAGAAGGAAGTGGAGCTGGCAAATGTGAAACAGAATCTGACGATAATTTTGTCACTGATCTATGAAGATGTCAGCCTGGATCAGCTTATGGAGGGTCGTCGGCAAGTTAGCGGAGCTAATGAAGAACCACCAACCCTTCCATATTGTGAAAAATAGTCAAATTTGATTGCCTTTTGTTAATTCTGCACTCAAATCTTTAATAATTATAATATTAACAATATAATTTAAATAACTTTTTTATATATGGCTGAATCATTAAATGAACTATTTCGTATGGCCAAAAAAAATAGTTGGAGCATCCCACTCCTCAAGCAAGCTCGCACAATGTTTTTCTAAGGACAGCCATCTTGTCATGGCTATTCCGAAAATTTCAAGCTCCATGCAAAAGAGTCAATTTTAATAAAAACAAAGAAAGTCGGTCAAGCCCGACTATAAATGTCTATTATAAATGTCTAGCACCCTTAATGTCGCAGCTCGCATTTGGTCACGAGTCAAACGGCCAGTTAACACACAACGCACAACGTAGTGCGCTCTCTAAGTCTCTCTCTCTCTCTCTCTTTCTCTCACTAAGATTGCTTCTGCTGAACGCAATGCCTAGGTTATGGGTGGGGTGGGTGGGGGTTTGTTAACTGACCGTTTTTTGCTCATAACTTGAGTATCGTTCATTCGATCTTTATCATTCATTCAGCAAATCGATAAATAATTTTGAGTACTAGATATCTCTAGAAAGTACGAACCTTCTATCATCAAAACTGTAGGAGATATGACTTTTTTTCAAATTGCGGGGGCGCGAGGGGGCGTGGCAAAAATTGAAAACGTGCAGACAATAGGAGTCTACATTTCAAATTTGGTTGCTCTAGCTCTTCTAGTCTCTGAGATCTAGGTGTTCATACAGACAGACGGACGGACGGACAGACAGACGGACATGGCTATATCGACTCGGCTGTTGATGCTGATCAAGAATATATATACTTTATAGGGTCGGAAACGATTCCTTCTCCCTGTTACATACTTTTGCACAAACTTAATATACTCTATGTACCTTCGGTACAGAGAATAACGAGAGCGTAAGTTGAAGTCGGCTCTAACCGACTTCGATATACCCGTTACTCATGGAAACAAATGTTTAATAGCCTTCCTGTATGCCTGAGGTGGGTCAGCCGAAAAGTATGCAACATTTCTTAACTCGGCTATTTATTATCCGCCAGATATTTATAGACATTTGTCAATTACTAAATCCAACATAAAGGACTCCAAATTCATCACGATAAACAGATCAGACAACAAAACTTTTGAAAACGTCGGTCAAGACCGACTATTACATACTCTGCACCCTTAATGTCGCAGCTCGAATTTGGTCACGAGTGAAACGGCCAGTTAACACACAACGCACAACGCAGTGCGCTCTCTAAGTCTTCTCTCTCTCTCTCTCTCTCTCTCTCTCTCTCTCTCACTAAGATTGCTGCTGAACGCAATGCTTAGGTTATGGGTGGGGTGGGTGGTGGGTGTTAACTGACCGTTTTTTGCTCATAACTTGAGTATCGTTCATCCGATCTTTATCATTCCTTCAGCAAATCGATAAATAATTTTGAGTACTAGATATCTCTAGAAAGTACGAACCATCTATCATCAAAACTGTAGGAGATATGACGTTTTTTCCAAATTGCTGGGGCGGGAGGGGGCGTGGCAAAAATTGAAAATAAGCTTGATCTGCGTGCAGACAATGGGAGTCTACATTTCAAAATTGGTTGCTCTAGCTCTTCTAGTCTCTGAGATCTAGGTGTTCATACAGACGGACGGACAGACGGACAGACGGACATGGCTATATCGACTCGGCTGTTGATGCTGATCAAGAATATATATACTTTATATGGTCGGAAATGATTCCTTCTGCCTGTTACATACATTTGCACGACTTTAGTATACCCTTTTACTCTACGAGTAACGGGTATAAAAATAGTAGTCCAACCACCTGCTGCACAAACGACAAAGCCAACGTCCACCCCCATCAAATCATCAACAAACGTAACTCCAAGCCACAACAAAACAACAACAAAACAAAACACCAAACCAACTAAACAACAATCGCCACTCCAACAAGTACAATCGAGAAGTATATCTTCATATGAAGATCTACTCGACTCAGCCATGGACACCACCCCACCACCGATCGAAAAACCATAAACTTCATCAACCGCCCTGAAAGGGCATCCCCAAGAAGACCCCAAACTCAGGATCCTCTCCACCAAACAAAGCACCCTTACCAAACATCTTAAATCTAAAGATAAAAACGAACAAAAACCCAAAAATAAAACCAAAAATTCACTTGGACACTCAGAAGACGATAGCATGTAACTATAATTAAACCTAATCTGAACCTGTGGGGGCCACAGTCATCTCAGGCACCACACCCCTCTTATAAGTGACCCCTACCTGTTGACCTTAAATCAGCAAGTAGGGGCCACATACAAACCTAAAGGCATTGAGACTGCACACACCATAAGAATCTCATATTTGTATAAAAAAACAAAAAAAAAATCCCCATCCCGATTAATTTCACACTCTATCACGAACACACAGCAACAAATGGATACAGCATCAACAAATAGTTCTTAACACTTTCGATTTTGACACAATAGCAGTTAGAGTTCATTCAAAGATATACAGTTCACAATTATTTCTTCATACATACCTTTAAACAAGACATTCAAGCTTCATAATCTAAGAAACACGTTCAACACCATCCACACCCCCCTTCTTATAACAGGTGACTTTAACAGCTGGCACCAAAGCTGGGGCTCGCCGAAAAATAATACAAGAGGCAACACTCTTTTTAAATTTATAAATCAGTCCTCCCTTACTACTCTGAACACCGGATCCCCTACACATTTCACCACTCACCATACGTTTACACACATTGACCTATCTCTTGCATCAGCGCACCTAGCACTACACTCAAAATGGAAAACAGACAACATCCTTTCCGGTAGCGACCACTACCCGATACATATCGACCTTTTTGAACAAATAAATCACCTCAATCCAATCACCCAAATCCCAAGACCTAAATTCAACCTCGACAAAGCTAACTGGCAATTATTCTATGAAATTACAGAAAAACTTTCCAACAAGAGACATATCAGCACAAACATAAACCAAGAAACAGCCAACATAGTAAAAACGAGAGCGTAAGTTAAAGTCGGCGGTGCTCGACTTTGGTATACCCGTTACTCACGGTTATAAAAAATAACAGGTAAATAACAGACAGAACAGAAAATTAACAGATCAAAATAAGCATGTCTGTTTAGTTAACCGACACCGCGAAAGTTAAGATATAAAACGAGAAGGCCAAGCTAACTTCGTCTGTGCCGAAGTTTTTATACCCTTGCAAATGCTGTTTTTGAAATGTCAGAGTTACATAAAAATCTCAAAATTTTTTAACTTAAACCCATTTTCCGACAGATAAACATCTGATTTCGACCAAATTTCGCGAATCTTTTTGAAAACATATCAAATTAACTATCGCGGAGTTTAAGAAAGATAAAATTTAAAACAGAAAAGTTTTTCTCACTAAGACACATTTTCCGAACGATCGGTCCTTTGACAACCATAAGATATAGTCACCCGATGTCGATCAACTTTTTCAAATTAGTTTGAAAGCGTTTAATATTGAGAATCACCGACTTTAAGAACGATTTACTTGAAAACAAAAAAGTTTTTTCACTAGGACCCATTTTCCGACCGATGGTTCCTATGACAGCTATAAGATATAGTCATCCGATCTTGACCAAAATTTGCAAATCTGTTTGATAGCATGTAATATTAATAATGGCCGAGTTTAAGGCCGCTAACATTGAAAACAAAAAAGTTTTTCTCACTATGACCCATTTTTTGACCGATGGTTCCTATGGCAGCTATAAGATATAGTCATCCGATCCGGTCGGGGGTGCCCACCCCCCTGTCATCCATCAATCTGATGAGCGCGCAAATGATATGCTCTCGGCATCGACAGCAGCAGCAGTGTTACGTAATGCCCTCACTACGTCCTCGCTCTTGTTGCTATGGTAGCACCAACCTGGCTTTTTTTTGTGCGCCTTTTTTTACACCGCGCCCCTCTTCCCACAACTTTAAGTACAAAGTTGAGCAGTGCGCGCACTGATTTCTCGCTCTCACATCATCGAATATCATCAGCTCGTAAACTCTCTTACACACAAACTTCCACCCCCCTCTCATCAATCAATATGCCTCTCAGAATAGACACCAGCAGTGTTACAGAATGCCTCACACTTGTTGCTATGGAGACAGGGTTTTTTCGAGCCTTTTTTCCCTCGCGCCCATCTACGATCAACTTTAAGTATTCTCGCTCGCACACTAGCGAAAATCATCGACGTCCAAAAACTCTTTCTCTCTCACACCCAAACGTCCGCCACCCTCTCATCAATCAATTCGCATAGACAGCAGCAGTTACAAAATGCTCTTACAACGACACTTGTTGCTATAGCAACCAGACTGGGTTTTTTTCGCGCGCTTTTTTTATGTTGTAACTCTTTTTGCTCGCAAATCAGGACAAATCTGGGCGCCCATCCTCTCTCTCTCTCTCTTACACACGCCTTGCATTTTCGTTTGTGTGTGTGGTTTTTGGTCCCACAGTATAAAGAGTGTTAAGTAGTGCGCGCACTGCATTCTCGCTCGAAAATCAGCACAAATCATGGGCGCCCATTAAAATTGTCTCTCACAAGCGCCCTCCCCCCTCTCCTTCAATAAATGGTTGCGCGCGAAAATAGCTTGCTCTCTGCATAGGCAGCTGTGTTCGATAATGCTCTCACTACATATTTACGCACTTGTTGCTATGGCAACAGCCTGCCAGGGATTTTTTGTGGCATGCATTCCTCTTAACAGGTGATTTGGTACTCAAACCCGACTTTTCCTATATAATATTATCCAATTTTTCTAAAAATTTTCACAGATTATAGACCCCCAATGTCTATAAACATGTTATTGTAAATTATGATCTCGATATCTTCAAAATTGTGGGAGTTATTTAATATTTTCTATTGTGGGGGCGGGGGTGGGCGCATCAAAAACTTGAAATAAACTTGATCTGCGTGCAGACAATAGGAGTCTACATTTCAAATTTGGTTGCTCTAGCTCTTCTAGTCTCTGAGATCTAGGTGTTCATACAGACAGACGGACAGAGGGACATGGCTATATCGACTCGGCTGTTGATGCTGATCTAGAATATATATACTTTATATGGTCGGAAATGATTCCTTCTGCCTGTTAGTATACCCTTTTACTCTACGAGTAACTGGTAAAATAAACTGTTACTACTATGGGTCCCCGGACACTGCAATATACCTGGAAATGAACTAGCAGCAAAGAATGCACTAGAATTCCCGTCAATATTACAAAAGAATTTTACCCCCCACAGACATTAGCTCTTACATAAGAAGCACCGTTCAAAAACTTAAGGAGACTGTTTGGAATAACACCTCCCCACACTATAAACATATTAACGCAAATAAAAACTCTATTCAAAATCTCCCACACACAATCTTCTCACGAAATGACTCACTTAAATTCCTAAGACTTCGATTGGGCCACACCAATCTAACCCACTGCTTTATCTTAAACAAAACACCCCCACCGATCTGCACAAGTTGCAACACAACCCTTACCATAACCCATGTCCTCATAGATTGTCCCAAATATCAACATAATAGAACTAAATTCCTGAAACCAACAATACATGAAACATTATCACATAACAATGCATACTAAACAATAAAATATCTTAAATCCTCTAATATTTATCACTCCATATAATCCTGTAAATATACAAACACTAAAATAAAGTAAATTAAGAAATACGTAAAAACAAAAACCACTACAACTAAAACACTACACATTAGATATATCCTTCACAATATATTATAAGCAAAAACTAAACTACCATTAAAATTCATGTACATAAAATTCATGCGCATTGGGCTGAATTGCCTTTTTTTTTGGCATTAACTCTAAAAATAACAATAGAAAGTTGAAACTTCAAGTACTTGCTATTTATATTATAAGTTAATTTCGAATTTATTTTTTTTGCCGGTGTGACCACGCCACCCCCGCCACCTATATTCATCTCCTCCGTCAGTTTCAAAGCTATCTTTAACTTAACTTAACTTTGTACAAAGTTTTTAGGTACTTATATGCTGTGCATTTGTTGGAACCGGCCATATTGAAAGACTATTGCATATAGCCGCCATAGGAACGATCGGTCGAAAAACAAGACTTAGTGAGAAAAACTTTTTTGTTTTCAATGCAAACGTCCCGAAAACCTCGTATTTATTAGTTTTCTTTGCCTTTTCATAATTCTAGCAAGTTTTATGAAAATCGGACAACTGCATAGTATGGCTGCAATAGAAAAGATAGGTCTAAGAAATAGTCTTAATAAAAAAACACGTTTTGTTGTTAATGCTATCGCTCCAAAACTCCATATTTTTAAATATTCTATAAATATTATATGCTTCCTCATAGTTGTGCTACAGTTGGTCCAAATCTGTTGACTGTAGCATATGGCTGCCACAAACAATGAATGAGTGAAATTGTGGAATGAAAATCATTTAAAATCTTTATTTGTATAAATAATGTGAGTTGCATAAACTTTGGTTGAGCCGAAGTTATCTTGCCTCTATTTTTTTAGGTCAATTAGCTTTCAGGAAGGAAATTTCGGCTTATTTGATCGCGCAGCCAGTCAACCAAACTTACAGTAAATCGACACGACAAAAATATACCTTGTCTTAATATATTCAATTATTTCCAAAATGCGCAAATATGCGCTTAAGTTGTTTACTCTCCATAAATGTATACACAATAACACACACTACCACTTTAGCACTTTCGGTAATCCGGCGTCATCTTGCTAGTTCTGCTCCACGAAAAACAATTATTGAGGCTAGGTTCTACATAAAATATGTTTCATCAATAACATTAAATACAACACGAATCAAAAGCTTATCTAATTTAAGCGCTTTACACAAGAAAATATATACCTTTATGAGTATTTTGCATATTTTAAACCGCTATAATATACAATCTAATTAGAATGGCTGATAAACATTCACAAAATTTTAAGCACAAACAAGGCACAATTAGCCTAGCACAAACAGGGCACTTTAACAGGCTGTCAAAAACCAGTAATGGGCCAAAAAAAATATTATATCATATTTTTACTAAGGAGAGACATTTATTTAACGGAAATTATATTAAGATTTTGTAAATATTAAAAAATTATTTTGTACTTTATGCCAAAAAAAATGGTAATTCCGCCCAATGTGCACTGTAAGCTTAAGGCCTTAGTCGCTATAGCTTAACTCTTTAAGTTACACTCAATTTGCAATTGCGTGCTAATTTTGTAATAATAATAATAATAATAGTATATTAAAAAATGTTTGGTTTGTTTTTTTTTTTGTGAAATCGCAGGCGGCCTTGTTTTTTTGTTTAAACCAAATCAAATTCAACATGCATTTGGATATACTAAAATTTCTCATTCCAAGTTGGTGCTCCGAGTGGAGCACACATCACACCTAAGTTATTTTGGTCTTTTTATTAAAATTAAAATTAAAAGTGAAAAAGTGAAAATTTACTGTAAAGAACAAGGTGAGCATTTAAGGCTGGAATCTGCTTGCCAGCTTCGATTTCCGATTCTGGGATCGCCCGAGAAACGCGAGAATGGCGAATTTCCCACAAGCATGCTGCTTGAACCAACTCTTGAGGCAGTTTGCGTTGCTGCTGGACCAATGTCTTGAGCAACTGTTGGCTAATTCAACGCGATTAACCCATACTCTGCACATTCTCAGCCAGTGCTCCATATTCTGCTGAAGGTCAGCGATTTGAAGTTGACCCGTTTCCAGCTCGTTTTTCAAGTTGGTCTTCAACTGCGGATCCTGGTGCTTGGTGAGTATGGCTAATCCAGACTGACTTCTACATTGATTAGTGAGAAAATGAACGTACCAGATTAGCTCTTTGCCAGCTCCACTTCCTGCTTGCTGACGTTGGAATGACTCTCCAAGGCAAGCTTTTGCCTTCTGCTGGAGGTCAGCTCTTCCTGACTTGTGGATCCAGGGCTTGCTAACGTTCCTTCATTAGCTGATCCAGGCTGACTTCTACCGTATTACTTTGGCCAGTTTCACTTCCTTCTTGCTGACGCCTGAGCCGTGGTCTGACGCTCCAAAGCATTCTTGAGTCTGCAAAAAAACAGTCAAAGGCAAGAGGCTGTGTCAATTCCAGGGGAATTGCCACTTAGCCTCTTGCCAATTATTGGTCGGAAAGGCGCTTGAAGACCAGCTGCTGCTCGGAGAGGAGCTGCTGCTGACTGCGATGCTTCGGCTGGGGAGTTCCAACTTCCACTAGCGGAACTTCTTAGGGGTCTGGCCAATCCACGTCCTATGTCTCCTATGGCCAGTCCAAACTGATGCGCCTATTCGATGATTCTTGAATCTCGCCAGCCGACTATAATGTGGCCGTGACGGACAGCACCTTTCGATATGCAGATCCAAGTGTATCATCCAGTCAAAATCTTGACCCTCGGCGTTGGTGTGACAGCGGCACGAGTCGCTACCTAAACCAGGCCGAGGCAGTGTCTGCGTATAGATTTGCTTACACTCCCTTCCCCAACGCTACAGCTAGGCGGAGCAACTGCGTTGGGAGCAGATGGTACATCAGCTAGGACAAAGCCAAATCAAAGGAAAACGAAGAAGCACATGGTAAATAATTTTGAGAAGCCCGAATTCTTACCATCACGGTGGTGGCCAGCAAAATATAGAACAAGTAAGCAGCAGATTCCAAACTGGACAAAATTAATTTGAAATTCATTTCTTAGTCACTCGGCCACCAGCTCTAAGTTGAACCTGGAGGACTTGGCGGGTTCTGAACTCTTCTCCAATACTTCGGCCAGTCCGGACCTCTTCAAGGAGGGCGTGAATATTAACAAGGTTCTTGGCTCCTGGCTGGCTACATCAATTCGAAGTGCTCTTGGAGCTCGCCAGCCGACTGTAATGTGGCCGTGACGGACAGCACCTTGGGATATGCAGATCCAAGTATATCATCCAGTCGTAGTCTTGACCCTCGGCGGTGGTTGTGCCAGCGGTACGAGTCGCTCTCTAAACCAGGCCGAGGCAGTGTCTGGTATAGATTCGCCTACACTCCCTTCCCCAACGTGACAGCTTGGCAGCGCAACAGCGTTGAGAGCAGCTGGTTCGTCAGCTGGG
>JBAMBO010000158.1:0-45546 GCA_037044535.1 Lordiphosa magnipectinata | reverse complement strand
TAATGTACAAATGCCACTGCACGTTGGCCTTCAGAAATACCATAGAGGTGCATTTCCTCATCCCAGCTTACAGACGGAATAGTTACCTTGCCATGTCAATACAGCCTACATAGTACATTCACTTGCAGTAGAAGTCCGCACACCCATATTATTAGAAGGGATATACATAGTAGAAGTATATGTACATTTTCTTTCAATAATCTGTGAGTTGAACCTTGCAAGTGAGTCCACCTATCACGACTAAGCGATCTTCCTCCGTCCCACGGATGCAAGGTGACAAAAGCATTCCATTAGAAGAAGACTCCTTAGACATTGATCGGACGGACAATTGTGGGCTGAATGTGAGAGAGAAGTTGTCGATTGGGACTCTTAAAGATGCGACTAGCAATCAGCCTGCGGGGGGGTTCGTTGACTTATTCTCCAACACACCCACAATACATATTTAGTAAGAATCCCTTAAGCCGCTAAATAAAGTTAGGAAGCATAAAATAGAGAAAACAAGAAAATAAACGGAGATAGTGAAAGAAATCGGAAGTCAGACCTACATTTTATTAGAAAAGCTACTACGTTGGACTGTAGCTTCGCTTCTGTACCCACCCTACCTTTGATTTTCCTATAGCGGACATGTTCATGGAAAATCCCAAAATGTATTACACCACCCTTCTAACCGTTCAGCCTCAAAGGAAAAATTTTATCTTTAAAAATTCATTTCAATTTAGTTTATTCTACTAAATCATAAATCTGTTCATAATTTGCAAAAGTTCTTAAACTTAACAAAAGCATTTTAATGTATCAATCAAAATAGGTAACATAAGTAATATGGTTTTCAGAGCCATCCTCTTTGAAAAATAAATTCATAATATGTTTATGTAAGTATATGATTATACTTAAAAAGCGTCAACCCTTCTTCATGTAACTGGTAGTCCTACTGTACTAAACGAAATTAATTACGAATGTTTGTTTACATTTACTTAAGTCTATTAACTGTGTTTTCCTTTGGTTCAATATTTTCTTTTCATTTTAATTTCTCAGATCTTAGCTTAGATTTCTTTACCGTCTATTATTTATCTTTAGTTTTCATTGTATTTCATTTAAATTTAATCAAATCTTAATCTTGGCAAATTTATGTCTAACATTTCTTTATATGTGTGAACCACGGTAATCAATTCAAATTGCATAAAATTTTCATTAGGTTGTAACCACGGTATCAATGTAACAAACGAAGATGTTGATCAAAACAAACCGGGAAAGAGTTTAATCTGGACTCTCTTTATCATGCAAACATTATGACATTTAGCCATAGTCCAGGCAAAAATCAGCGATGCTCTCATTTACTTTGAATTTGCTTTCATTACGCTCTTTTCCAAATACACTCTCGAAGAAAAACCAAAATAAGGTGTGGTGATGGTTAAGCATTAACTTTGCTACCAATAAACAGCTGATCACTTACGACAACAAAGATCGTTGACAATTTACGTTACACGAATTCACGAATCATCACTGCACCTTAATTTCACTTATCCTTCTTGGTTAGACATGGTGGAAAAATCAAACAAAAGTACTTTCTTTATTCAAACTCACCCATCTGTTTATCCGTTGAAGGCCTCCAAAGGTTCGATGGTTTTCTCCTTTTTGCTTGGAATCGTTATTAAGAAAGTTAAATTTGAAGTTAGCACCATTTCATGTATTGTTGTGTTTGGAATCTTTGCATATATGTTTGTATAACTCTTTGCACGCCGTCGCCTTATTAGTCATAAGCAAAATGAAGTATGATGTATGTATGTATACCTAGCTTGCACGTAGAATTTTTGTGGTTGCATGTAGATAAGAGATCGCGATGTATTGATGTAAATTTGCTGGTGATGTTTATGCACTGTGCTTTGGGTTTTAGCACACAAAAAAAAAAATTTACAGAAAATTTGCAAAAACAAAGAAAATGTAAAGAAAAGAAGCTTAAATCTCAATTTTCGGACGACTTTTTGGTTTTCCTCAAAATAATGTCTGCACCGTCTCGCACTTTCACTAAACATTCACTAATTCAGCTTGCTGATGGACGTATTGAATTTTGAGCTATACATGTATGCCAATCACGCCTCTCGCCCAGATTTGTGGAGTTTGATGGCCGCTTTGAATGCTGGATCTATATGGAGACGCCGTTTGCCTGCTTTTCTTAAAGGTGCTGGATACAGTTTCTGGCTATCACTCGAGCCACGCCTTTGCTGGATTCGTTTCCAATTCCCCGTGAGAATTGGGTGCCCACTGTTAGAGGAGAATTTAATTAGCTAAAGGCCTTTTCCATAAACGTTTATTATTTTACCTGCTGGGGACTTGCTAATTCCTTTTCGTCATATTTCTTGCAATAATTTCAGTCAGATCGCTACAGAGGCCAATTTCATCCAAAGAAGTATGTTGAAAGCGTAAAAGTTTATGCTCATCGAATAGTGTAAGGCTTAATTATTCGATTGAAAAGATAATCAGCCTTTAACTGAGCAGGATGGCTGGGATTTTTGCAGATTAAAATTTGCAACCCAAGCCAAGGCAACACTTTTTTAATTTGGCACGCGAAAATAGTCAACTGTATTCCTCTGCAGCTCGAACGGAAAAGAATGACGCCATGGCATTAGACTAGCCAATAACCTCGTTCGAGAGAGAGCGGAGAGCGAAGTGTTGTATGTTAAATTGACAGTTGGCTCTCTCAATGCAATAACTCGCAACGCAGCCTTGTGTCTGTTAAAGTCGATCGAATAGTGGTTGGTGTATTTGCTAATAGTCCGTTACAGTTTCAAAAGGATCGTTACCACTGATGATTATTTGAAATTAATTTCACAGTTTGGAACCCCTAGACAAAATATCATTGTTGACAGGAATTGTACACTACAACCACATGTTAGTTCAGAGATTTCCAATTGGGGAACTAACATGAAGAAAGGCAATTACTGTCGAATATCCTTTGCATGATATGTTCCTTGTAGTCGCCCTTGAAGGTCTTCGAGTGCATAATAGCTGCTACCTAATCGTTCTCTAACTCTTGATTTGACCCACTGAGGATTCAGTTTGGCGTTTATATTTTTCGAGAAATTGCTCTGAGAAAAGTTTCGTCGGAACACTTCTTGACCTACACGAAATTGAACGTCCCGAGTACGCAAATTGTAGTGTTGTGCATTTTGTTCATATGCCTTGCATATATTCTGTCGAATCTCTTTACGCATTAAGTTTAATTGGTCATCACGCCTGAGTACATTTTCTGACTCATCTAATAGGTTCAACTTCTTAAGTAGCTCATAGTGAGATCCATGGGTGGGCATATCAAAACCGTATAACGCGTGATAGGGAGAACATCCAATACTTTGGTGGTGTGCATTGCGCAACGCACAGCTAATGGCATAGATGTGGTGATCCCATTTTCTATGATCGTCTTTAAGATAAGCACGAATTGCTGCTATAATAGAACGATTAACGCGCTCTGAAGCGTTTGATTGTGGTGAATATAATGCCGTATAAACATGTTTGATTCCCAAGGAAGTCAACCATGCGTTGAAATCAACTGCCTTTAATTGCGATCCGTTGTCGCTAATCAACGTTTCTGGGATACCGTACGTAAAGAATATATGGTTTTGCAAATACTCTTTTATAGTTGCCGATGAAAACTTTTTTAATGGACAAAGCCAATGAAACTTGGATAAGTGATCAACTACGATAAGTAAGCCTATATGCCCAGTCTTACTTCTTGGATATGGTCCCAGAATGTCAACATACATTCGCTGAAAAGGTCGAGTAGACACTGCTGCCTTGCCCATAGGAGGTTTCAATGTAACATTAGGGCTTTTAGTGGATTTACAAATTTCACAGTTACGTATATAGTCTCGAACTTGTGAAACCATACCAGGCCAATAAAAATTTCTGCGAATTACTTCTAATGTTTTCGCCATACCACCATGAGAAGAGATAACTGCGTCATGAGCCCTCTGAATGACCTCAGCAGATAAACTTGAGGGAATCCAAAGTTTAAACATGGATTGTCTACGTTGCTCCGTGCCGTCATCATGCTCTCTTCGTATATAAACGAATGGTTCTATAACCTTTATATCCGGATATTGACTTTCGTTTTGAAGAACCTTATTCCTCAATTCCTGATACTGTAGGTCATTGAAATGTGGAGAATTTAGGTCGACTTCGGGTTCTATACTCTCTAGCGTCAGAACTTCTTCGCAATGCATTCTAGAAAGCGCATCTGGAACAACATTTTCTTTTCCCCGCCTATGACTAACAGTAAACTTGTACCCTTGGAGCTTCATAGCCCATCGAGCAAGTCTTCCCTTTAAGTCAGCCTGCCTCATTAGACATACCAAACTTGCATGGTCGGTAATGACTTCAAATTCTTGCATTTCTATATAGCATCTAAACCTTTCTACAGCCTTTAGTGCTGCAAGACACTCACGCTCGGTTACGCTGTAGTTGCGCTGGGCAGTGTTCAGCTTTTGCGACATGAAAGCCACCGGTTTTTCGATGCCATCATACGTCGTTTGTACTAAAACTGCTCCAATACCAAAATCGCTCGCATCACAGTGAACATAAAATTTCTTTGTAAAATCGGGATTACGCAATACAGGTGCATCAGTAAGCAATTCTTTGAGCTTTTCAAACGCTCTTTGGGCTGCATCATTCCAAGCAAATTTCCTTTTGGTTGATAGCAACTCAGTGATTGGAAATGTCACATTTGAAAAGTTGTCGATACCAGCCAACTAAGCCTAGAAATCCTCTGGCTTGTCTTAGAGTCTTTGGTACGGGCCATGCTCGAATTGAATCGACCTTTGATGGATCCGTAGCTATGCCTCCATTGCCTATTACATAACCTATGTACGCTACCTCAGTTACGCAAAACTTGCTTTTTGCTACATTTAATATTAAGTTCGCTTTTCTGAATTGGTCTGACAGTTGTACCAACACAGACATATGAGATTCGAAATCTTCTGACACTACGCAGAGGTCGTCTAGATATCCGAACACACAATGTTTTAATTCGGGTGGAATTAGTTCGTCCATTAGACGACACATCGTCTGTGGAGCGTTGCAGAGTCCGAATGGCATTACTGTAAACTGGTAGAGTGGACGACCAGGAACAGTAAATGCGGTTATAGCCTTCGATTCAGGTGTCAAAGGAATTTGCCAGAAAGCATCCTTCAGATCTATCTTAGATATTATGTTAGCCTTTGGCAATCTTGCAAAGATTCCCTCTATGCTAGGTAGAGGATAGGCGTCTTTTTTGGTTACTTCGTTAATTTTCCTTGCGTCGAGGCATAAGCGAACTTTTTCTGGCTTAAGCACTAGTCGCATAGGTGAACTCCAAGAACTGTTGGATCTTTCGATGACCCCTAATTCCAGCATTCTATCCACCTCCTTATAAATAAGTTTTTCGACAGCTGGAGAGACCGGATAAAAACGCTGTTTAATTGGCTTGGCAGTTCCAATATCTATCTCATGCGTTAGCAAAGAAGTTCTACCGAGTTCTTGCTCCGCAAAATTCGGAAAAAGACCGATAACAGCTTCTAACTGCAACTGTTGTTTATCGGTTAGGGAATACTGTTTCTCGCCGGAATTTTTACAAAAATCTTTACAACGCTTGCTTTGTGGCAACTCTATAGCGGAAATCAAGCCTGGAGCCAGGTTAAACTTTCGCCAAAAGTCGATACCTAATATAACTCTTTTGTTAATTGATGGAATCACAAAGAAATTTATTAGATGGCACATGTTTTTATATTCTACTTCGACGGAGAGAATTCCTACCACTGGATGACTTCTGCCATCAGCAGTTTTTATGCTAGAAGATATCTTCCGAAACTGTGGATATGACGACCACTCAAGCTGAGCTAGAGTTGCGCCAATGCAGCTTATATTGGCCCCCGTATCTAGTAAACCGAGCTCTGAAAATTTTAGCAATTTTACAGATGCTTATAGTCGACCATCTGCTGCATCGTTTATTACTGCAGAAACAAGTAGTTTCCTCGTAGACTTAAGTTTTCTCCAAAAATTTCGCAGTCGAATCGTTGATCGCTTTGGTTTGAGTCTAAGGTCACATAATTGATTATCAAAAATTTTGTGTCGAACTTCCATATAATTTGTAAGTCGTTCATGGTATGGCCTGATTGGGTATAAATTCGGAGTATTTGAGTTATTCGGTTTGTCAGTGGCTGGTTGTATTTCTTCACTGCTTGCAGAAGCTTTTGAATCTTTATAGCTTTCTGTCTTGAATAGCAGTGGAGTTTTTGGTAAGATCTCAGAATTTATTTGTGGGCCATCCGACTGTTGCCGACGGATGGTCCCTTCCGAAAATTTTCCGCTCGTTTAAGACATACGACACATTGAGGCTTGTATACCCCCTTGGCACCACACCCGTAACAAAATACGGTGCGTTCCTGAAGACACATGTCCCATGCATGCCCTGGTTTTTCACAATTCCAGCAATTAAAGGTTTTACCTATATGCTGTATTGCGTCTACCTTTTCATCTGACTCTTGATTGAGTATCTCGTCATGTTCTTCAACTACCGAAGCCATGTGTTTAAAATTCTTTTGGCCGATGTTGATTTTTGAAATACGTTTGCGTTCATTTTCATTGAACAGGTTTTCTCTCAACTGCACTAGTTGGCGTAAATGTGCTACTGATTATATTGATACGTATAATAGAGCCTGTCGGAATACAGCTGATAGGTTTCGTTTCAATTGTTGCACTAGCCTATACTCATCCAGAGGAATAGAAAGTCGAGATGATATGGTAATAAAGTCATCGTAAAAAGATTCAAACGATTCTCCTTCACCTTGCTTTCTTGACCTCAGCTCATCCATGATAGAATCATCGTCTTTATTATCATTGTATTGGCTTTTAAAAGCTTCGCAAAACTCCAGTACCATTCTCGTGCCTTTCCAACTAATACAATGTGAAGATTCCTTCACCTTGCTTTCTTGACCTCAGCTCATCCATGATAGAATCATCGTCTTTATTATCATTGTATTGGCTTTTAAAAGCTTCGCAAAACTCCAGTACCATTCTCGTGCCTTTCCAACTAATACAATGTGAAGATTCCTGCATAAAGCCGTAAAATCCTTTCGCAGGCAGTCTTCCGTAAGAGTTTTTAGTCGGTACAGAAACTCCTGTACTGTAGGACCTTTCAAAGACCCATCGAATTTTAAACTCCATCCCTGTATGATTTGAGTTTCTTTTTCCGGGGTAAGAGAAGATTGTGAGTAACGGTATCTCTGACTCTCCGCATCGTGGCTAGTATTTGTCTGCTCTGACCGAGAGGGTGATTGTTGTTGTGGAGTTGACGCATTGCTGCGGAAGTTCAAACTAGAAAGCTTACGCTCTATTAGTTCTTCCATTTTTCCAAAAATTTTATCATAATCTACTTCAAGTTGTGGAGATTCTATAGAAGATCTACCTAAGGAATCGGGAAGATTATGTCTGGATTGCCCCCGCTGTTTAGCCGGTCCCGACGAACGAGCTTGATTATTCTCGCCATTGAGAGGTTGTGGTAATGTGAGGGTCTTATTCAGTTCTGTTTTGGATGTACTATTGGTTTTCTTCTTAGGGCCTGTGAAATTAGCTTTAGACTGGTTTCGAGTGTTATGCGTTTTCGGTATTGCCCCTTGATTTGTATTAGCTGTGGGTTGAGTTGGCCCTTGCAGATCCTTAACATGAAGTAGGGTCTGACATATCTGACATTCATGGTTCTCCTCAATATAAGCGGTGATACCTTGTCTGTGAAAGAGGTGACCACAAGTTGTCAAGACACTGTTCTGGTTGTCTAATATCAGTTGTGTGCAAATACTACACTTTGTCTCTGAATCTTTTTCTGGTATAACGCCATCGCGTAAATCTTCATTACTACGCGTAACCCCCATGATGAGATGTAGGATTGTTAGTTTTTGTGTGCGATACAATAAATAAAATTTTAATGTAATTAATTTCCTTTGAGGTGTTTCGGGTTAAGTTAGGTGGTGATGTTAAGGTCTGTTTTCGAAGGGAGTACTGTAACAGCTGCTATGAGTTAACTCCACAGCATGTTGCAGGTCTCAGGAAAGATAAGCCATAAAAAGCTGCAATAACATCCAATTCCTTGCCCTTGTTTAAGTGGACGATACAGCGAACTGTTTCTCTGTTCGTATTCCAACTTATTAAAACAAAGAACTAAATACAAATATTCACTCAATATAACTCAAGGATAGTTCGTATATTGACAGTCGAACTACAACCAAGCATTATTAAGATTTTATTAGCCAATACAGGGGTCATCAACAAAGCTTCAAGCTTCATCGAAAAGAAATCCGCCAGATACTGACCAATGTTTTGACTTGATGGTAGTGCCAGAGTCAATTGGATATGGAAAGAATTTATTCAAAATGTTTAGCCATAGATGAGCATAGAAATCCCCATAGCTAGCGGATGAGCATTCGGTCCAATGTCAAAAGTCATAGTTCCAGCCGCTTCAAAGATTGAACACCTTTTGCTGACCAAGTGTATAATGAATATTATAAAAGGAAAACTCTATTGGGACTGTTGCTAATAGGTAACCAAAATGCGTACTGCATCCCGATCCATGCCAGAAAGAGTATTTCACTAAATTGGAAAGAGTAACAGTCACTCATTGTAAATTAGAAAAGTTAAAGATTTTAGAATAGGTGGGAGTTCTTTAAAAAAAATGGGGAGAAATGCAAAAATAAATCTTCACACTTTCCTGCCCCACGTTGGGCGCCATAAATTATGTAATTTACAAATGCCACTGCACGTTGGCCTTCAGAAATACCGTAGAGGTGCATTTCCTCATCCCAGCTTACAGACGGAATAGTTACCTTGCCATGTCAATACAGCTTACATAGTACATTCACTTGCAGTAGAAGTCCGCACACCCATATCATTAGAAGGGATATACATAGTAGAAGTATATGTACATTTTCTTTCAATAATCTGTGAGTTGAACCTTGCAAGTGAGTCCACCTATCACGACTAAGCGATCTTCCTCCGTCCCACGGATGCAAGGTGACAAAAGCATTCCATTAGAAGAAGACTCCTTAGCCATTGATCGGACGGACAATTGTGGGCTGAATGTGAGAGAGAAGTTGTCGATTGGGACTCTTAAAGATGCGACTAGCAATCAGCCTGCGGGGGGGTTCGTTGACTTATTCTCCAACACACCCACAATACATATTTAGTAAGAATCCCTTAAGCCGATTAAATAAAGTTAGGAAGCATAAAATATAGAAAACAAGAAAATAAACGGAGATAGTGAAAGAAATCGGAAGTCAGACCTACATTTTATTAGAAAAGCTACTACGTTGGACTGTAGCTTCGCTTCTGTACCCACCCTACCTTTGATTTTCCTATAGCGGACATGTTCATGGAAAATCCCAAAATGTATTACACCACCCTTCTAACCGTTCAGCCTCAAAGGAAAAATTTTATCTTTAGAAATTCATTTCTATTTAGTTTATTCTACTAAATCATAAATCTGTTCATAATTTGCAAAAGTTCTTAAACTTAACAAAAGCATTTTAATGTATCAATCAAAATAGGTAACTTAAGTAATATGGTTTCAGAGCCATCCTCTTTGAAAAATAAATTCATAATATGTTTATGTAAGTATATGATTATACTTAAAGAAGCGTCAACCCTTCTTCATGTAACTGGTAGTCCTACTGTACTAAACGAAATTAATTACGAATGTTTGTTTACATTTACTTAAGTCTATTAACTGTGTTTTCTTTTGGTTCAATATTTTCTTTTCATTTTAATTTCTCAGATCTTAGCTTAGATTTCTTTACCGTCTATTATTTATCTTTAGTTTTTATTGTATTTCATTTAAATTTAATCAAATCTTAATCTTGGCAAATTTATGTCTAACATTTCTTTATATGTGTGAACCACGGTAATCAATTCAAATTGCATAAAATTTTCATTAGGTTGTAACCACGGTATCAATGTAACAAACGAAGATGTTGATCAAAACAAACCGGGAAAGAATTTAATCTGGACTCTCTTTATCATGCAAACATTATGACATTTAGCCATAGTCCAGGCAAAAATCAGCGATGCTCTCATTTACTTTGAATTTTCTTTCATTACGCTCTGTTCCAAATACACTCTCGAAGAAAACCCAAAATAAGGTGTGGTGATGGTTATGCAATAACTTTGCTACCAATAAACAGCTGATCACTTACGACAACAAAGATCGTTGACAATTTACGTTACAAGAATTCACGAATCATCACTGCACCTTAATTTCACTTATCCTTCTTGGTTAGACATGGTGGAAAAATCAAACAAAAGTACTTTCTTTATTCAAACTCACCCATCTGTTGATCCGTTGAAGGCCTCCAAAGGTTCGATGGTTTTCTCCTTTTTGCTTGGAATCGTTATTAAGAAAGTTAAATTTGAAGTTAGCACCATTTCATGTATTGTTGTGTTTGGAATCTATGCATGTATGTTTGTATAACTCTTTGCACGCCGTCGCCTTATTAGCCATAAGCAAAATGAAGTATGATGTATGTATGTATACCTAGCTTGCACGTAGAATTTTTGTGGTTGCATGTAGATAAGAGATCGCGATGTATTGATGTAAATTTGCTGTTGATGTTTATGCACTGTGCTTTGGGTTTTACCACACAAAAAAAAAATGTACAGAAAATTTGCAAACACAAAGAATATGTAAAGAAAAGTTGAAAAAAAAAAAATAGAATTAATTTACAAGCTTAAATCTCAATTTTCGGACGACTTTTTGGTTTTCCTCAAAATAATGACTGCACCGTCTCGCACTTTCACTAAACATTCACTAATTCAGCTTGCTTATGGACGTATTGAATTTTGAGCTATACATATATGCCAAACACGCCTCTCGCCCAGATCTGTGGCGTTTGATGCCCGCTTTGAATGCTGGATCTATATGGAGACGCCGTTTGCCTGCTTTTCTTAAAGGTGCTGGATACAGTTTCTGGCTATCACTCGAGCCACGCCTTTGCTGGATTAGTTTCCAATTCCCCGTGAGAATTGGGTGCCCACTGCTGGAGGAGAATTTAATTAGCTAAAGGCCTTTTCCATAAACGTTTGTTATTTTACCTGCTGGGGACTTGCTAATTCCTTTTCGTCATATTACTTGCAATAATTTCGGTCAGATCGCTACCGAGGCCAATTTCATCCAAAGAAGGATGTTGAAAGCGTAAAAGTTTATGCTCATCGAATAGTGTAAGGCTTAATTATTCGATTGAAAAGATAATCAGCCTTTAACTGAGCAGGATGGCTGGGATTTTTGCAGATTAAAATTTGCAACCCAAGCCGACGCAACACTTTTTCAATTTGGCACGCGAAAATAGTCAACTGTATTCCTCTGCAGCTCGAACGGAAAAGAATGACGCCATGGCATTAGACTAGCCAATAACCTCGTTCGAGAGAGAGCGGAGAGAGAAGTGTTGTATGTTAAATTGACAGTTGGCTCTCTCAATGCAATAACTCGCAATGCATCCTTGTGTCTGCTAAAGTCGATCGAATAGTGGTTGGTGTATTTGCTAATAGTCCGTTACAGTTTCAAAAGGATCGTTACAACTGATGATTATTTGAAATTAATTTCACAGTTTGGAACCCCTAGACAAAATAGCATTGTTGACAGGAATTGTACACTACACTGCACACAGGCAGCGAAAATGTATATTTGTATAAAATGCTTATTGTTGTGTTTTAGTTTTGGCTTACATTGTTGTTTTGTATTTTCGAGTGGACTCCAGTCGGTCTACATGTGTTTGTACTTAAATGCTGACCTTTCATATTCTTGGTTAATGGCCTGCTAAGGGCCAGACGCCTGTGCATGTCGCCGACCCGATCATGTTGTAATCGGTCAGGGGCGGATTCAAGGGGATTGTACAGGGGCGGAGTCAAGGTGATCCAGCATATGGATGGACTCTAGGCGGTTTAGGGGGCGAGACGGTGAAGGTGGTAACTCGCGCTCATTTGGCAACGCTTCTAAAATGTTATTTATATTGAATCTGCCCATAAGTGAACACTCATAATTTCTTGAACGTCACATAAAAAGGGGACCACTTGTTACTCTCAAGATCGAATTCACTAATAAATAATATAAATACTGCAACTAAATTCAGCGCATCAAGAGTACTATTTTAATAGTAACATTTACTGACGACCCAGTAAACCAGAAAATAACAACAAAATAAATTAACTACTGTTACATGCGAGGTACAATGTTTTACTCCAAGTCGCAGTTTCAAAGACAACAACAAATCAAAACACAGAAATTACGCTAGATTAATTATTTGTAAGTGTAATTTATACCAAAAATTTAGTAAACAAAACCAGAACAAATTACATGAAACAATATTTCGCAGTAAAATTTACTTTAAGAAGAGGAGAGAGAAAATTATTTGTGTCGCTATTAGTCCAAATTCGACTTAAATCTCAGTGATAATTTAACCCGTTGTCGGTTTGTGCTTTGCATTCTGTGTTGTGCATCTAATCATTATTAACTTAGCAAATTTTAATAACTCGGCGTCTGCCCTGTGTATTTGTTTTTGTTTTGGTCTTGCTTATCTGATTTTTGGCGGTTCCCCCCCTCCCCCTCACAGCAGGTTTGAGTGTGTGTTTGTTTGTGCATACTCTCTTTGTGCGTCGTGCCCACTCTGCTTTGAGTCTCGCTTTCAGCATTGTTGTTGGTTCTCTGCTTACAAAGCTTAGAACTTTTATTGTATTACACCGCTCTGAGAGTGAGTTTTTGATACGCGCATAGAATTCCTATTCTCTCTAGTGTTGAGCCCCTGTTGTAAATTTTGCATAATGTCGTGCTGCAAATAATCTTGCACAAACAAAGATGCATGTGATTCGGAACAACTTAGGTTTGTTAACTGTTGGTTGTGCGAAAATATCATGCATATTAAATGTGCTGGACTAAGTGGACGTGACTTGGACAAAATTTACTCGCCTAAAAAAGGTTGTGGTGTTTTGAAATGGTCGTGCCCTGTATGCACTGATAAGCAATTTAATTTCTCGCGTATGAGCAACGACATGAGAAACAAATTTAATAATTTTCACAAATTGAACAAGCAACTCACTAGCGAGTTTACCTCCAGTGCTGAGATGCTGAGTCAATTTAAGTTTGAGTCCCCGCTCTCGCGTCAACTGGAGCGTCAGTTTTTAGAACTGCCACCTCCCGTTGGTGGCAAGTCCTCCGAACCTACACAGAAAAAAATAAGATCAGGTATTTCAATAGCATATCAGTAATATCAATATTTGCATATCAAAGTGAAACTATTTAATATCAATATGAACCTGTAATACCACATTTATACTAAAAATATTATATTGAAATGTGAAATGATCAAAGTGATGTGAAAAATGACCTAGTGATATGATTTCAGATCAAAGTAGACATCGAAATTCTGAAAGTAGAAAGAGACACACAGAGTTTCTCAAATCAAAGAGAGACAGCAATAGTCTATCTCGAAAAAAGCAAAAACAATGCTCATTGCTCTGCTGCCGCAAGCGCGAAAACGAGTGCCGGTCGTTTTTTCTTCGTGAACGTTTCGAAGTTGGCGTCGGGTTTGCGGCGAACTTCTAGCTTCTTCTTGCGAATTTCGTCATTCGATCTGTGCTGGCGCGTGTGAGAGGTTAGTATAAAAAGATGCGGTGACTGAAAAAAAATGTAAACGGTAATAGTGAATAAAATGTGAATTGTATGTGTGTGTTTTGTTGTACTGTTGTTGTACTTCCAAATTTATAAATTGTAAAAAGGCCTTTATTCAGTCGCTAATAGTGTGTACGGATATAATACACACACTCATACATACATATTGTGCGTGTTTTTTCACTTTGAGCTCTCTACGCAGTAGAAGTGCGTGTTTAAATATGTACATATGTATGTATACATATTTTGTGTCCGCGATGCGTTTTTTTTGTTCTGCCCTTGAACGTCGAACAACACAAATACATGCATATACAAACATGCGTACATACAAATCTACATGCAAAATATGCATGTATGTATGTATATGTGTGCTGTTTGATGTTCAAGGGCTGAACAAAAAAGCGCATGCTCAGTCTTTGCTTTCGGCAGATTTCGCACACATGCACAAAAAAACTTAGGCGTGCTTAAGTATATTAATTTTGTATAATTTTCAGATTGACATGGAAGACATCCAACTCTATGAGCTGATACAAAAACTAAACATTGAAAAATTCGTGTACGAAAAGTTAATTGGTAAGTTTTGTTTTGAAATAATTATTCTTCTCAATATATTAATTTTACAATTTTTCTAAAGTGTGGATTTAACTTCGACATCCGTAATTACATTTCTTCCAGCGACAAAGAGCAGATTTTTCCAGAAAGATAATTGTCAGAATAATTGTATAATGTATTAGAAAAATATTGCTTTGATATTATAAAAATAAAGCATTGGTACTACAATAATACCCTCTTGATAATTGAAAAATATTTCTTTGATACTAAAACAATGTCCTACAGATATTTTGAAAATATAGCTTTGCTACTTTAATAATATATCATTGATATTAACCAATGTCAAATTGTTGATCTGAAAAAATATCACGTTGATGTGTTCGAAATGTCAAAGTGATATATTCTCGCGGGTATTTTTCAGATGAAGGCCGATTTGAAACTACAAAATATCAGATTGATACCAAATATCGCGATCTTTTTTTTCTGTGTACTTCTTCGTTGCCAGTTTCACCTCAATGTTTTGACTTATCACCAACCATATCTCTTTCCGCATCACCAGGAACTATGCTTGATTTATCTTCTTTACCTCCCTCCCTGAATCAAGATACTGGTGATATTTTAAATAAACCACCAACACATAGATTAGCTCGTTCCCCAATTGCAACGCCTGAACCTGTTGCCAGTGTTTCGATTCCTTCTCAGCCTCCACTTCTTACTGTGATTGCACCACGCAAGCAAGTTTTTGTGTCTAGGTTGTCCCCTGAAACTACTTGCGAGAAAATTGCCGCGTATATTGCGAGCAAATCCTCAGCAAGTGTTTCGATTACAAAGTTTAATTTTGCCCAGCCTCGTGATGTAGCTTCCTTCAACATAAGTGTTCCAGCTGAAGCATTTCCCATCATATGCGACCCAGAATTTTGGCTGCAAGATATGATTGTCCATGAGTTTAGGCAAAAAAAATCAAGTTAGGCGAATGCCCGTCAGCTTGCCCTCTTTTAGTATATCCTCAAATGTAGGGTCTAGTTCAAAAAACTAGTTCTGTCCCTCAGTCCGCATAAAGCCTATCAGAATGTTAGGGGTCTGTTATCCAAACTTTCTACCTTGTTCTTAAATAGTGCTTCATTTGAGTTTGACATTATTGCATTCTCAGAGACTTGGTTGAACCCATCAATCTCTGATTGTGAAATTTTATGAAATGACTTTTATATCTATCGACATCATCGACCTACTCGCAGAGGTGGAGGTGTACTGATCGCAGTCAAAACTAACCACCGTTCGGAATTAATTCCATTAAATCTGCCTGATGATGTTGAATTTGTTGCCGTAAAGGTATCTTTTCCTTCCTCTTCTTTATACATCACTTGTTCTTATATCCCTCCTTCTTCCGATATTCAAGTTTATATGCATCATATAACTTGTATAAAAGATGTTTGTGCCCAATTACGAGACATTGACTCAATGGTTGTTGTAGGTGATTTCAACTTGCCAAACATCGCCTGGTCATTTCTTAATGGGTCAACTTATCTTGTTCCTTCAACACAGCATGACTTCTTAGATCATCTGTTTGATATGTCCTTGTTTCAAATTAATACAATTCCAAACCATTTAAATAAATTGCTGGATCTAGTCTACGTCGCTGACAGTACTAATGCCATAGTCTCTAGGTCTACCCCCCTATCACTTCCTGAAGATTCTTACCATCCTACAATTGAAATCTCGCTTTCAGTTTCTGGACCTACCTCTTCAACCTCTATAGCTTCAAACAAACCTCGTCGTTGCTTTCGTATAGGAAACTTTACTTTTTTAAATCAACTTATTTGTGCAACAGACTGGACTCCTTTGTACAATGCGGTTGATATAAACTTTGCTTTTACCTTTTTCTATGATTCCATTAATTCTCTTTTAGATATTTGTATTCCTAATAGCGGCTCCCTCTCCAGCGTCCATTAATCCTCCTTGGTACTGTTCTAGGCTTTCTAATTTGAAAAATATTAAGTCTAGATGCTTCAAAAAGTATAAACGTACTGGTTCTGTTGTTGACTTTTCTCAATACTCAATTGCAAAATCAAACTTTACACTTTTCAGTTCTGAGTGCTATAAGAATTATCTTGCCCGGTGCAAAATTCAATTTGCAGTGGACACTAAACAATTCTATAGCTTTGTGAACTCTAAGCTGTAGTAAGCGAGGCTTGCTTACTCTCTATTGGTCGCTCTCAGGAGTTCACTCTCGCACTCTCTCACTCTCAGAGAGCATAAGCAGGGTGGGTTTTGGCTTTGAGCAGAACAGACGACGCTTGCGGGCAGTCTAGATCAGACCCGGCCGGCCATAGCTACCATTAGCCGAAGTCAGTCGTGCTTTTACGCAAACGCGAGCCGAACTCATGATTGTGTGTATCGGTGAACATTGAATTGCAAGTAAATCGGCTGTAGTCTGGAGAGAGCTCTCTTGCACACCAACACAAGCACACTTTTTTATCCTCTCCATTTGGCCGGCACTGGTCTAGATCGAGCGATTGACGGAGTGAGAAGCCAAATTGTAACTTTAAGTGCTACCGACTAAAAACATTATAAAAAGACATGATAAAACATCAAACTGTATATAAATAAAGTCAACAACTATACTCTTACAATATCAGAATTGGTTAGAAGTCACATGATGGACACTTTGGTTGATCCAACAAAATTAATCGTTAAGTTCTCTTGTGTGCTCTCACTCTCTGCGAGAGCGACTCCAACGCTACTCTCTCAAAGTTAAGTTGCCCTCACCCCCCTTGCCTATAAAAAACAAAATTGAGAACGTTTAGAACGAATTTATCTCGATTTCAAGAGCAAAATTCTTGAAAATTCAAGAGCGACTAATTTTTTTTTCAAGAGCGTTCGTACTCAAATTATTCGTTCTAGTTTTTTCTTAGTGTATGGCTAAAGAGGTGTTAGTGGATTTCAATGGCGTGTCATGTGCCAACAAATGGATTGTGCAGTTAAAGAACATTGGCGAAATTTACAACCTAAACGATGGTTATCTACATATGCTATTCATATGCAAAATGAAAGGGATGGCACAATCCTGGCTGCATGCTGAGGCAACAAGAATAAAGAAGCCAATTGGCAACTTTTGCGATCAACTGATCGAAGTGTTTGGCAAGAAAATTTCCAAAGTGGAAATGAGACGAAAATTTGAGGCTCGCAAGTGGCAATAAGGAGAGAATTTTGCGGCCTACTTCGAGGATAAAATAATGCTAACTGAAGGCGTTAACCTGGATGAGGAGGAGCTGTTGGAGCAAGTCATCGAAGGCATTCCGGCTGAATCACTGCGCACCCAAGCTCGCATACAGTGTTTTGCAAACTCCAGGCAGATGTTACCGGCGTTTTCTGGAGTAAGGTTGCCAGTGGTACAACCAAAACAAGTGCAGAATGGTGGAATGGCTGTCAACAAAGCTGTTGAATACAGGGAACTGCGTTGTCTAAACTGTAACGGCAGAGGTCATGTTGTCAAAGAATGCAAGAAGCCGAAACGTGAGCCAGGATCCTGCTACAGCTGCGGAGCGATGGACCATTGGGCAGTGACGTGCCCTCAGAAGAAAGGTGGTGCTGAGATGGGCAAGGACAACAACAATTATGTAAGGCAATTTATTTATTTATTTATTTATTTATTTATTTAGAGTTGACAAAAAAAGGCTGTCAACGAAAAATTATATACGTTACAAAAATTTTTATGAGCTAATGAAGCCTATCAAAGAAAATCTAATAAAATTACAAAATAAACTAATAACGACTCCGACACGGTGGGGGAATTTTACTTGCCCGTCCGGCCAGCTATGCCCCTATTCACAGCCAATTGTAGTCAGAGACGTTATTAGAGCTAACAACAACTTTAATAATATAGAGATCGAGAAGAGGGAGAGAGAGAGAAAGAGAGAGAGAAAAAAAAAACCAAAACCTATAGTTATGTAGGAACAAAGGAGAAAAAAATAAGATAATATATTAAATTAAAAAAAAAAAAAAAAAAAAAAAACTGAGATAGAGAGAAAAATATCTTAAAGTAAACTTTAAAAATAAAAAATTTATACGAAAAACTTAAAACTAAATAACCGGAAAATCTCTGACCCGGTGGGGGAGGATTTTTTAGCCAGTCCGACAAGCTATGCCCCTACTCACAGCTGGGAGTGGTCAGAGATTTCCCCGGAGATAATTATAGAGAGACGTTTTTAGAGAGAAGAGAGAGAGATCTGTTGAGAGCAGGTGATAGAGATCATTGTAATTTTGACATAAGACCCGAAAACGATTGTGCTGGGCATAATCAGTTGTGCATCTGGGCAAGATTAAAGGTAAATAGTTTCTAGTTGGCCTAGAAGGAACGGAAAAGTTAAGGCGACCTAAAAGTTCGGTAGAGTCTACATCACTAATGATTAGCTTATGAAGAAAAGAAACGCCTAGGACTGTTCTACGATCAGCTAACGAAGGAAGGTTAATAAGCAAGAGTCTACTGGAGTACGATGGCAGACGAAGGTTAGGGTCCCAATTTAGTCCACGAAGAGCAAAAAGCAAAAATTGCTTTTGTACTGATTCGATACGATCGATATGATTTTTGTATTGCGGACACCAGATGGACGAGCAGTATTCAAGTACAGGACGGACTAGAGCAGTGTACAGGAGCTTTGTGGTGTAAGGATCATTAAATTCCTTCGACCAACGTTTAATGAATCCAAGTACACCATTCGCCCTATTAACAATAGAAGAGATATGAGGATTGAAACTCAATTTGTGGTCAAAAAGAATTCCAAGATCAACGACGGTAGATATTCGTTGCAGAGGTTCATTGCCAATCGTATAAATAGCCAGCGAAGGTTTGCAACGATGGAAAGTCATAAACATGCACTTGGAGCAGTTAAGGTATAAATGATTAACCAAGCACCAAGACTGCAAGGAGTTTAAATCATCTTGCAATCTAATGGAATGTGTCGGGTCATTGAAAGATAAAATAAGTTTAACGTCATCGGCATACATAAGTATCCGAGAGTAAGATAGTATTGTGGGTAGGTCATTAATAAAAGAGAGTAAAAACAAAGGACCAAGGTGACTACCTTGCGGTACACCGGACGTTACAGAGACGGGCTTTGAAGTGTCTGAACGTAATATAACTTTCTGGGTTCTATTTTTTAAATAGGACGAAATCCAGAGCAGAAAAGAGGCGGGAAATCCTAACCGATCAAGCTTATAGAGGAGAAGATCATGGTTTACAGAGTCAAAAGCCTTACTAAAGTCGGTGTAAATGACATCGGTTTGCTTTTTCTTAAGGAACCCATCATTAACCAATGAAGTAAATTCAAGCAAATTGGTCATAGTTGACCGACGCTTAATAAACCCGTGCTGGAAAGGTGATAAAATCGATTTGCAATAGTGCTGCAAGGTGGAGGTTATAATCTCTTCAAATAATTTAGGAATAGCGGAGAGCTTAGCTATGCCTCTGTAATTGGAAATATCAGATTTTCCACCTTTTTTATGAAGAGGAATGATATAGGACTCTTTCCAAAGAGTTGGAAAGACTGAAGAATCGAGTTATAGATTGAAAATCTTAAGCAAAGGTTTGCATAAGGAACTACAGCACTTTTTAAGAACTCAACTAGGAATGTTGTCAGGGCCAGGGGAGTATGAGGATTTTAGAGATTTTAAATGCGAAAGTAGGGAGCTTTCACTAATCGAGGGAACATAAATCGAGTTAGAAGAAGGAATGGTATATGGATAAGAAGTGTTAATAAAGTGGATAGAGGAATACGTTGATTGAAAAAAGTCTGCGAATAGGTCGACGGCAGCAGAATCATTGCCAGCCTTTTGGTCACCCAGAAAAAAAGAAGAAGGTAGCGATGAAGATCTACGCTTAGAGTTCACAAAGCTATAGAATTGTTTAGGGTCCTCTGCAAATTGAATTTTGCACCGGGCAAGATAATTCTTATAGCACTCAGAGTTAAAAAGTGTAAAGTTGGATTTTGCTATTGAATATTTAGAGAAATCAACAGCCAAGCCAGATCGTTTATACTTTTTGAAGCATCTAGACTTAATATTTTTCAAATTAGAAAGTCTAGGGCAGTACCAAGGAGGATTAAGTGACGCGGGAGAAGCTACGCTATAAGGAACACAGATATCTAAGAGAGAATTAAGGGATTCGTAGAAAAAGGCAAGAGCAAGGTCAAAATCAACCGCATTGAACAGAGGTGACCAGTCTGTTGCACAAATAAGTTGATTTAATAATGTAAAGTTTCCTTTACGAAAACAACGACGAGGTTTATTAGGAATTTTAGAGGTTGATGAAGTAGTCTCCGAAACTGAAAGAGAGATTTCAAGAGTAGGATGGTAAATATCTTCGGGCAGTGATAGAGGGGCGGACCTAGAAACTACAGCATTAGTACTGTCAGCGACAAAGACAAGATCCAGCAATTTATTAAGATCGTTTGGAATTGAATTTATCTGAGACAAGGACATATCAAACAGATGATCTAAAAAGTCATGCTGTGTTGATGGCACAAGATAGGTTGACCCATTAAGATATGACCCATTAAGATATGACCAGGCGATGTTTGGTAAATTGAAATCACCTACAACAACCAATGAGT
Organism: Lordiphosa magnipectinata; assembly: GCA_037044535.1. Classification (NCBI taxonomy): domain Eukaryota; kingdom Metazoa; phylum Arthropoda; class Insecta; order Diptera; family Drosophilidae; genus Lordiphosa; species Lordiphosa magnipectinata. The sequence continues at coordinate 24,711 of JBAMBO010000158.1, read as the reverse complement.
CAATGTCTCTTAATTGGGCATAAACATCTTTTATACAAGTTATATGGTTCATATAAACTTGAATATCGGAAGAAGGAGGGATATAGGAGCAAGTAATATATAACGAGAAGGAAAGAAAAGAAACTTTTACGGCTACGAATTCCACACCATCAGGCAGACTTAGTGGAATTAATTCCGAACGGTGGCTAGTCTTCACTGCGATCAGTACACCACCACCTCTTCGAGTAGGTCGATCATATCGATATATAAAAAAATCATTTGACAAAATTTCGCAATCAGAGATTGATGGATTTAACCACGTCTCTGAGAAGGCAATAATGTCAAACTCAAATGAAGCACTATTCAAGAACAAGGTAGTAAGTTTTGATAACAGACCCCTAACATTCTGATAGGCTATAAGAGGACTAAAGGACAGAACTAGTTTTTTGAAACCCTGTTAGAGCTAGACCCTACATTTGAGGGCAAGCTGACGGGCATTGGCCTAACACGATTTTTTTGCCTAAACTCGTGAACAATCATATCTGGCAGCCAAAATTCTGGGTCACATATGATTGGAAAAGCTTCACCTGGAACACTTATGTTAAAGGAAGCTACATCACGAGGCTGGGCAAAATTAAACTTTGAAATGGAAACACTTGCTGAGGATTTGCTAGCAATATAGGCGGCAATTTTCTCGCAAGTAGTTTCAGGAGACAACCTAGACACAAAAACTGTTTTGCGTGGTGCTATAACAGTAAGAAGGGAAGGCTGTGAAGAAAGGGAAGCACTTTCATCTGGTTCAGGTGGCACTATTGGAGAACTAACTAGTCTACGATTTGGAGGTTTATTTAAAAAATTATTAATAACTCCTTGACTTGGGGAGGGAGGCAATGGAGACAAACCAAGCATACTAGCTGGTGAAGCGGACAGGGAAATGGTCGGCGACAAGTCTTGACACTGAGGAGAGACTGGCAACGATGAAGGGGGATCAATCGACTTGTCAGAATCGGGAGGTGGCACTATTACAACTTGAGGCTCCGACCGACGTGTGGGTGGTGACTCAAAATGGAATTTGGTAAGCAACTCTTCACTAGAGGTAAACTCACTTGTGAGTTGCTTAGTTATTTTATGCAACTTATTATATTTATTTTTCACGGTATTAGACATACGCGAGAAATTAAATTGCTTAACAGTGCATACAGGGCAGGACCACCTTAACGCACCACAATCTTTTTTAGTTGAGCAAATTTTATCAAGGTCGCGACCACTTAGTGCAGCACATTTTATATGCATAATATTATCGCACAACCAACAGTTAACAAACCGGAATTGTTCCGAATCATTTGCATCTTTATTAGTACACGACTTTTTGCAGCACGACATTGATCAAAATTTACCACTGGGGCTCAAAACTAAAGAGATTATAAATCAAAATATCTCACTCTAAGAGCGGCGTAACAAATAGAAAAGCTCAAAGCTTTCTCAGCAGAAAAGTAAACAAAAACAAATTTAGGGTGAGAGCGATGCACACAGAGAGTATGCAGCAAATGCACGCACTAACCTTTGTTAAGAGGGGGGAACGGGGGAACCGCCAAAAACAGATGAGCGGACACAAAGCAAAAACAAAACACTCAGCACAGACGCCGCGATATTTATTTTTATTAAATTAATAATACCCAGATGCACAACAAGAAAGCAAAGCACTCACCGGTAGTGGGTATTAGTAATTGACAGATTTTGGATGTATTCGCGAAATTATAGGCACGTTGAACGTCACAATTAATTTATAAATACGGAGCACAAAAAAAGCACGTCAATCTCTCACAAGAGTCTCTCTCTCTCTTGAGAGAGAATGTACACTTAGTGGACATTCCTAACTACTTATTGAGGAGTCCAATATCACTAATTAAAGAAAATAAGATGCCCAAGGAGGCGAAGTTTCACCCGGTAGAGAAAACATATTATAGCCTAAATGAAAGCCGGCTGAAAACTTATGGAAAAATGTTGTGTTTTGTTATCAAGAAGACATTAAAGATTTATTTTTACTTGATTGTTGTGGCGAACGAATCTATGAGCTACGAAGTGATTCTTGGAAGAGATTTTATGGAGGCGTGCGATTTAAATATTGATTTAAATATCTTGAGAATGGTTACGTTAGTAAACCCAGAAAGTATTAAAGAGGGTTCGTGGAATGACACAAGTGATGTTATTGGTAGTAAGGAAAATGTTATTGAAATTGTTATTGGTAATGAGGAAAATGTTAATGAAACTGTTATTGGTAGTAATGACGTTGAAAATGAAGCTGTTAAGGCAGATGCAAATGAAAACGTTAGTATTGATAAGGTAAGCAAAACTGTTAGTGTGTACAAGGAACTGGAAACTGTTAGTGCTACTGAAACTGTTAATGTAAACAACGAAATAGATAGAAAGGGAAAAGAATCGGTCTTAAAGTCAAATGATAAAGTGAATATGAACAAAGTGGCGAAGAAAAGTATTAATGAAGCTGCGAATACGATTGTTAATGAGGATGATAATATGGTAAGTGAAAGTATAATATGAATGAACAGCAATCAGAAGATTGTGAAAGGGATATGCTGGGATTGTTTCATATAAACAGCGATGACAAAGAACCGGAATACAGTGTTGACGATAAGGTTAGTTACGAAGTTAAGTGTCAGTTTGAGAGAATTCTCAAGGAAAAATATACAAACGTACAGAGACCAGATGAACCGTTAGTCAGATGTGAAATTCAGCTGAGTTTAGAGAAACACAAGCCGTTTAGTTGTTCACCGAGACGATTGTCCTACACGGAGAAAGAAAAGTTGCAGAAAATGTTAGATGAGTATTTGAAAAATGGAGTCATTCAACCTAGTGAGTCTGAGTATGCATCTCAAGTGTTGTTAGTGAAAAAAAAACGGAAGATCTACGACTATGCGTTGATTTCAGAATTTTAAACAAGAGAATGATAAAAGATAATTACCCAATACCATTGATTGACGATTTGTTGGATAAGTTGGTAAACAAAAAGGTTTTCTCCAAGTTGGATTTAAGGAACGGGTATTTTCACGTGTTTGTTAATGAAGAATCGGTAAAGTAAACCGCGTTTACGACTCCTCTAGGGCAATTTGAGTTTTTAAGGATGCCAATGGGTCTAAAAACGCTCCAGCGGTATTTCAACGGCTTATAAACAAAATATTTGAAGACATGATCAGAAGCAATAAAGTCATTGTGTATATGGATGACATTATGGTAGCGAGTGACAATGTTAGGGAACATTTGAAAACGTTGGAAGAAGTGTTCAAAAGATTAGTGCAGAATAAGTTGGAACTTCGCATGGATAAATGCGAATTTTCGCAGTCGAGTATTAAATATTTGGGGTATCTGATAACGGGCAACGGCATAAGAGCTGACGATAAAGGGTTGGATGCTGTTCGAAATTTTCCAGTACCCGATAAGACGCAAGCAGTTAAGAGTTTCTTAGGGTTATGCTCGTACTTTCGAAGATTTATAAAGGATTTTTCAAGAATGGCGAAACCTTTATATGATCTGTTGAAAAAGGACAAGCCATTTCAATTCGAGGAAAAAGAACTAGAGTGTTTTCTAAATCTCAAAGAGAAACTGTTGGAAGCACCAGTATTATCGATTTATGATCACAGAGATGACATAGAGTTACATTGTGATGCGAGTGCAATGGGATTTGGTGCTGTTTTATTACAAAAGAAAAATGATAAGAAGCTACACCCGATATTTTATTTTTTAAAGCGAAGGACTGAGGTGGAATCAAAATATCATAGTTTTGAGCTTGAGACGTTGGCAATTATATATGCATTGCGCAGATTCAGGGTTTATTTACAGGAAGAACGTTTTGAATCATCACTGATTGCAATTCGCTTGCGCTCACTTTGAATAGAATAGAATTAAATCCAAGGATAGCAAGATGGGCGTTGGAGTTACAGGAATATGACTACGAGCTAAGTCACAGATCTGGAAAACGGATGCAGCATGTCGATGCATTGAGTAGATCTACCAATATAATGATTATTGAAACCAACAGTTTTGAAGTTAATCTTGATATTTGTCAGGCAAAGGATTCAGAATTAAAGAAAATCAAGGAATTATTGGAAACGTCAGAACATAAATGGTATGAGATGAGAAACGGAGTAGTGTACAGAAAAACAAATGATAATAGACTGTTATTTTATGTGTCAAAAGAAATGGAAAACCATGTTCTATATAAGTACCACTATGAATTGGGTCATATAGGCAGGGACAAGATGATAGATGCGATCAACAAAAGTTATTGGTTTCCAGGTATCAAAGAAAAGGCTATAAAACATATAGCAAATTGCTTGAGATGTGTTGCGTTCTCACCAAAAGACGGAAAAAGAGAAGGATTTTTGAATAGTATTCCAAAAGGTAACAAACCCTTTGAAATCGTGCATATTGATCATTATGGACCAGTAGATTCAGGTAGAGCCAGGAAACATATTTTTGTGGTGGTTGATGCGTTTACGAAATATGTTAGGTTATACACCACAAAAACAACAAACAGCAGAGAAGTAATACAAGCATTAAAAGACTATTTTACAGACAGAGGAAGTTGTTTCACATCAACAGACTTTGAAACGTTTATGAAAGAGTGCAATGTAAGGCATGTAAAGATAGCGACTGGCTCTCCTTAGGCCAATGGACATGTGGAAAGAGTTAATAGGAGCCTAGGACCCATGATAGCGAAAATGACTGAACCTGAAAAAAGGAATTTATTGGGATAATGTAGTAGGGGATGTCGAATATGCATTAAATAATACTCAGCACAGAAGTATCAAACAATGTCCCAGCAAAATGTTATTTGGTGTAGATCAGAAAGGATAGATCAAAGACGAGTTGAGAGAAAAATTAGAGGAAACAGAAAAGTCAGAAGAATCACTAAACTTAGATGATATACGAAAAGAAGGCGAGTTATACCAACGAAAGGCACAATTATATAATGATTTTATTTAGTTTAGTTTAAGTTTAATTTTAATATGCTGTTAGTCATGTAAGTATAATTGTAAAATTAAAAACAGGCTTGCTTACTCTCTATTGGTCGCTCTCAGGAGTTCACTCTCACACTCTCTCACTCTCAGAGAGCATAAGCAGGGTGGGTTTTGGCTTTGAGCAGAACAGACGACGCTTGCAACGGGCAGTCTAGATCGAGCGATTGACAGAGTGAGAAGCCAAATTGTAATTTTAAGTGCTTCCGACTAAAAACATTATAAAAACACATAATAAAACATCAAACTGTATATAAATAATGTCAACAACTATACTCTTACAATATGTACATACATGTAACAATAAAATTATTTTTATTTGTTTACAGAAAAAGAAATATTACTGTCAAAATGTGATCAACTTAATTCAGGTGAGTGAAAAATGACGTACATTTGTCCATACATGTCGTTTAAAAGTGTCGTTTATGTACATCCTGTACATCCATATGTATGTGCGGAAATATCGTCGTGTATGCATGTCCATACATACATATACAACGCGCGCTTTCTTGGAAACACCCTTCAGTTCTTGTAGGTAGCGAATTGCTAGCGATTCGGTAACCCCTTACTGACTACTCGCTGGATTACCGGCAATGGAAAGCTTGGATTACTTTTACATGGGCATGTCCAAGTGAAGAGTTAGCGAATCTGGCGCTAGTGAATCGCTACCGAAAAGTAATCTGTGGCGTAACTAGCTACCGGAGTAAAAGTAAGTAAAATTGGCTCAAACAGCACCTCCAGGAGGGCCAGGGCCAAGTTTCTCTCAATCTCTTGGCGTGTGTGCTTATAATTTTTCGCACAAGAGAAAGGGACCTACAGTTTAACGCCGAATCCGAACGGCAATAGTTAGAGAGAATTTTTGCTTTTTCATGGCAAGGTACTTCACAGCTGGCGCCAGTAGCTGGTGAAGGTGATCGGGTGTGTAAAAGCTTTTTTCTGAAGAAAGAAAAAACTTTTTCTATTAGATGGTCCGAGGCGGGATCGAACCCACAACCTCCCGCACCAGCAGCCACACATTCAACCACGCCACGCCCCGACAATAGCTAGCGGAGTAACTACTTGTAATCAGTGGCGCAACTAGTTACGGCAGTATCTACTTGTTATTAGTAACGTAACTAGCTACGGCAGTAACTACTACACTCAGAGAAAAAATAGAGAATTTCGCTGTTGAATCAAGAGCATTCCTTCTCAAAAGTACGGTAAGAGTGAAAATTCTTGATCCAAGAGCGAAATTCTTGATTCAAGAGTGAATTTTTCATCCCGACATTCCTGATTCAAGAGTTTCAGCTCTTGATCCAAGTATGAATAATTATGAATAAATGATCATAATATATGAATAAAAAGATCAAAATTCTTGAAAATTCAAGGGCGACTAATTTTTTTTTCAAGAGCGTTCGTACTCAAATTATTCGTTCTAGTTTTTTCTTAGTGTAGTTACTACTACTAGGTAATATGCCCAAAAATAATGTTGATGCTCATCAAGAATATATATACTTTATAGGGTCGGAAACGATTCCTTCTCCCTGTTACATACTTTTGCACAAACTTAATATACTCTATGTACCTTCGGTACAGAGTATAATTATTCCATGGCAACCTTTTTTAAATATGAATTTTTTTCATTTTTTCGGTAGGTGCACTTACATTTTATGCCATATCTCAATTCACAATCGTCAGATGGTGTCAAGCAAGATATAAATCGAAATGTAATTAAATAGTCAATAGTAGCGTAAATCATTGTTTTTTTAAATCGGTTTAGAAGTTTGAATAATATAACCAAAAATATTTAGTAAAAAACTATTTTTTGATCGAAAATCCAAGAAATTTCCCTTATATTCGCCTTGGAAAAATATAAAAAAATACAACAAAATTATTTTTATTCTTTCGACTTACGAATCGTACTTATACAAAGATAATAAGGTATTGTTGAAGAAAATCTATGAATTAATATTGTAGCTGGATCAATTTAAGTGAAGGAACTAATAGTCAAATTTGAGTATTTTAAGTGTTTTGAAAATTTTATTTTCTAATTTCTTCGTTTTTTGGTCAATATTAGAAGTGGGCGAATAGCCAGATCAAAAAACATTCCAGAACAGAACAAAAGTCGAAGCAAATGAAAATTTATTTTTCAAAAATCTCAAAAATTACACTTTTTCAGCACTTAATTGCTCCCAGCTATTGTATTTATTAATAGATTTTGTTCGTTGATATCTTACTTCTTCGCAGAAGAGCGGTTCTAACGTAAAAAAAATAAAAATATTTTTTTTGAATTTTTAAATATTTTTCATAGGTGTTTGGAAACGAAATTTATTGCGTTTTCGAGCAAAAGATCGATTTTTATACTCTGTACCGAAGGTACATAGAGTATATTAAGTTTGTGCAATAGTATGTAACAGGGAGAAGGAATCGTTTCCGACCCTATAAAGTATATATATTCTTGATCAGCATCAACAGCCGAGTCGATATAGCCATGTCCGTCTGTCCGTCTGTCCGTCCGTCCGTCCGTATGAACGAAGAGATCTCAGAGATGGTAAGAGATAGAGGTTTGACATGTATGGGACATATATTTCTTATACTTGCAGGCAGATCAAGTTTATTTTCAATTTTTGCCACGCCCCCTCGCGCCCCCGCAATTTGGAAAAAACGTCATATCTCCTACAGTTTTGGAGATAGATCGTTCGTTCCTTCTAGAGATACCTTGTAATCAAAATTATTTATCGATTTGTTGAAGGAATGATAAAGATCGGATGAACGATACTCAAGTTATGGGCAAAAAACGGCCACTTAACCCCACCCACCCCTCCCTCCAATAACCACAGCAACATAACCTAACCGTTCAACACAATCTTAGAGCGAGAGAGAAAGAGAGAGAGAGAGAGAAACTTAGAGAGCGCACCGCGATGTGCGCGGGGTGTTAACTGGCCGTTTGACTCCTGAGCAAATGCGAGTGTAAGGGCACAGAGTATGTTATAGTCGGGCTTGACCGACTTTCTTTCTTGTTTGAAATATTTTTTATTATTGTATTCAAACTAATTAACCGATTCGAAAATGGAGTTTTGTGCGATTATTGACAATTCAATTGCCTTTCAATTCACATCTTGCTTGACTCCATTTGACGATTATGAAGTCAGATATGGCTTAACCTGGCTTAACCGCCTACCGGAAAAATGGAAAAAATTCATATTTAAAAAACGTAGCCGTGAAAACATTTTTAAAACGATTTTTGAGATCACCAATCCGAACTACACTTAAAAATAGTTTCAGTAGAAATGGGTCTTTTTGACTGTAAACTAGTGGAATTAATATTCTGTTTATTTGTGCTTCGAAACACACTTAGATATACTTATACGCTTTTTATACCCGTTACTCGTAGAGTAAAAGGGTATACTAAAGTCGTGCAAATGTATGTAGCAGGCAGAAGGAATCATTTCCGACCATATAAAGTATATATATTCTTGATCACCATCAACAGCCGAGTCGATATAGCCATGTCCGTCTGTCCGTCCGTCCGTCCGTCTGTATGAACACCTAGATCTCAGAGACTAGAAGAGCTAGAGCAACCAATTTTGAAATGTAGACTCCTATCGTCTGCACGCAGATCAAGTTTATTTCAAATTTTTGCCACGCCCACCCCCGCCCCCACAATAAAAAATGTTGAATAACTCCCACAATCTTTGAGATATCGATCAAATTTAAAACTTACATTTACACTCGCAACATCTATAAGCCCTGAAATTTTCATCAAGATCGGATGATAAATAGCCGAGTTTAAAAAATGTTGCATAATTTTCGGCTGTCCCACCTCAGGCACACAGGAAGGCTATTAATCATTTGTTTTCATGAGTAACGGGTATATCGAAGTCGGTTAGAGCCGACTTTAACTTACGCTCTCGTTATTAATGTGGAAAGTATCATGAAGCTGCTCCTCAGCGGTTTGGTTCCCTTTGATCGGTATGGAGGTTGAAAAATGTTATAAAAATTGTAAACATTTAATTCGTATAATATGATTAGTAACACAGGCTTACAAATAAAGGCCAACTTTTGCACCATTGAAGATAAAAAACTTTCCATCTGTATTTCGCAAAATTCAAATCAATTGTCCGTTTTCCCGCAGCACGTCACGTTTAAGAGATATTTGCATTAACGTGTGTTAGACGAAGATTGTTTACATTTGTGGCTATTATCCTGTGGCTACATTAACCAAGCTTTTCCAGCCAAATTGTTGTAATGTAAGCTGCATTTCAAAAATTTGGCAGATAAACCAAGCACGATGTATGGATTTGGTTCATAAGAAACCAAAATGTTTATTTTAATATGGAAAATTTTTTTTTTAATAATTCTGAAAAATTTTCTGCTAATAGAAAAAAAACTTACAAAATAATAGTTGATAGCCCTTGCTGCGGGAAAAAGAACTATTGATTTAAATTCTGCAATAAATATTTAAAGTGTGATATCTTTCAGGTGTAACAGCTTGTAAACCTGTGTCATTATTGATTATATTACCTGTAAGAGCAGCGTAAAAACGTTTCACATCCTTCAGGCACTTTATTATTTTGGAGTCCATACACGTTGAACTCCATGATTAAATTGTCTGAGAACACATGGCGAAGGGCTTTGCCAATTCCACTTGGAGCTATGATGGATTTTATAGCCTTGATCTGTAAAAACAAATAATTTATAAAATCAAGTGTATAACAACCTTGCAAGACACATGTTTACTTACATAGATGTCCATATTATCTCCGTTTATTATATCTTCCATTTTTTGCAGATCATCTTCCGTCCGCAATGGAAATTTGAAGTTCAATGGCAACTCCTCTCTCTGCTGGCGTAACAGCTGCGCAAGAACGACTTTCTGCTCAGCCAACCCCTTCAATGCCAATTGCAGTTGACCTTTAAATAAACATAAAAATTAATACAAACAAAAGGCAATAGCGAGGTCATTAATTGTTTCGCACCCTTGATGACTTTCGTCTCCAGCTGCACAGACTCCACGCTCTCTTAAATAGTATAAACAAAATTAAGAGTGTTAATTATTAATTATATTTTCATAATACAATTTATATTCGTTTTACCTTTCATCACATCATTTTTTTTCTCCATCGCAGCGGCCGCAACTAGACATGTCATCTGAAAAGTGAAAATTAAATTTTGTTTCTTGATGGTATGCATTAATACTTACGATTTTCGTCGAAGGCAACGCGCACATTTGTTCTAGGTGGGCTTGACATACTTCTGGAAAAGTTTATTGGAGAACAATTTTGTGTTCATAATTTATAAGTGATTATTTTTGATCAGTATAACCATTTATAAAATATAAACTCATTGTCACAATTGTACGACAATACATTAGAGACAAAATTATTATTTGCATCTGGACTAAGAAATTGTTTATTTTTTTTTTTTGGTATACGAACCACGGTAGGTGAATCTTCTAAAGATAATCTTAGCGCCGCCGCTAAAAGTATGTCCGAATCGTACTTAAACAAAGATTATATGTACGCCTACGGACTAAACACCTCCACCAAATTCAAAGCCAAAATGCAAAAGCAATTTTAACAATAAAAGGTAACAGTATTAAAAATGATCATGTACTATACGAATGTAACAATGGAACTAGCAACAATTCCGCCTTGTATGGTATCCCAATAACTTTGGATTCGAAATCTGATAGCAAAAATTTCTCTTCGGTATCAGAGCTTTGCATCTACTAAATATATTCCTAAGGTCATTGACTCCATAGGTTCTCTATAAAAATTTCTAATATTTTTCGACCTTCTAACTATAACTGTACCTCCCATTTCTTCGGAAAATGATTCAATACGAACCGGAATATGAGGTTGAATATAGCAATAATTGTTTGGACTATCTGTAGATAGGAAAAATCCTTTAAAAACACATGTTTTTCCCTTAATTGAAGATCCCGAAAGGGCTATTGGAGTTGTAAATTTGACCTCAACAATTTTCCTATGTACTTGCTGGAGGATTTGGCTTGGCATTCGGACAGAACTCTTAAGCGATTGCAAATGGTTTTCGACACCATATAAAGAGCCTGCAATAGGATCGCCAACTTGGTGGATTGTCTGCTTAACATGAAGTAAGCTGTGGACATTGTATGACACACTGTTTTCGCCAAACAAAATTGGAAAATACTCAACAAAGAGATTCAACATTTTCTGTGCAACTTCCAAGTTTACATCGCGTGTTTTTGGGGAACAAAGAAGTCTAAATGAACAATGCTAGAGCAAAACCTCATAATACTGCTCATCGTCAACTTCGCAATTGCAACAAATGGTTCGAAATATTGTTTTTATTTCTCTGCGCCAATTTTGTTACAACTTTGTTGTTTTGAAAGCGAGTTAAAATTTTTCACATTACACCTAATTCAATCAAGTGCATGCAATCTGAAGGAATCTGGGTTACCATACAAGTATTTTGTTTTTCTAACGCACACTTTTCTGTAAGAAACTGACTGCTGTGATGACTTGGAAACTTTCTATTCAAAAAGTCAATGTCAGTTATAAGATCCCCTGATTTTGTACTGTATGTCAAAGTTTTATCATTTTTTTTTGGAAACTTGATCCCACTTTGTACAACCGTGGCTAGATGTGTGACCAGGAGTGCCACTAATAAAAGCTCTTGCAGGTGCATCGCAAACGACTGCATGAAGTAAAAGTTTTAAGCTTTTTCCATCCACATCCAAGCCACCTTGCATTATCTCAGACATCTCAGACGAAAACTTATTTAGAAACTCATCACAGTCTTTTGGCTTACTTTTACCTAAAAGCACACCGACTGGAAATATGGGAACACCTATTAAATTATTTATTCTAACTAAAATTGGCCACAGTTGGGCCTTAGAACTGTTAAATAACGGTAGTCCGTCAACATTGATGTCGATACTAACTTCATCTGGAAGCTGTATGTCATCGCATAATTTTTAAAGTTGATATTTTAGCCCAACATGAAGATATGAGCCACCATCAATGTCTTCAATGTTAGGCTTTTACCTATCTTGAAATTTATAAAAATGACTAACGTTCTAATTTTCCTCGCGTAAAATTCTAATTAGCTGAATCGTACAGTCGCGTCTTGGCTTATACTTTTTGTCCCACCCTCGGAGTTTTTCGTTTAGAGTGAATTGATCACTTGTATTGTCAGTTGGGTGAAAGTCTGCGTCACTGTCCAATTCTAAGTTCTTGTCCAAGTCGAAGTCTGTAGCTAGATTGCCATAGCTTCTTCCCCTGCGGCAATAACACTTGCAACACCTATCTCATTTTCTAGTCGTTGCAGCTCACGCTTCAACAGTTCCCTTTTTTGCTCCTTCAAGCGTCTCAAATGCCTATCGCTGATCATTTTTTGTTTTTAATATTGCTACCTGTTATTATTTTTAGATGTATGATATTTTGCACTTTATAGCACTCTTAAACTTGAATATTTATTTATTTTTATTTTTAAACACACGCAATCAGTGAGGCGTCACAAAATGAAATAACTTCTGACGCCTAAGAATAATTAGAAAAAACACATTGCAAAGACGACACCCGAAAAAACGGGATGGCAATGCACTTTGTAACTGTTATTTTCGCCTTCTTTTAACTTGTCGCGCCGCGTTTATGCTTTACACTTTCGATGCACAAAATATTGCAGGGTATCATGGGGTATTATAAAGTGCGTTCACCAGCATAAATCGATGACAAACAAGTAAGAGTGCTGCAGTCGAGTGCCCCGACTACAAAATACCCTGTACCCTCTACTCCATGTTACCTTTAACACTAACTGAAATACCATACTGGCACTTATATCTTCTGTCGATATATTTGAAAACGCCCAATCAATGTGGGAGTCAGAATTGGTTGTGGGCGTATTCAAATCTAATAAAGATCTAAATCCCTTACTAATTAAATAATATATTGGCCTACATACACCTTCCAAATTCACTTAAACATAAATTAAAGTCTACTAATATAATAGAACTATCGCCCAAAAACGAATTTTGTCGAAAAAGATCCTCAAGTTCAGTTTTAAATTTAGCAATCGAATAATAGGACTTTTATATAAAACTAAAATTCCTATTGTCTTGTACTTAAAAATTGCATGCTCAAAAACTTCTAATCCATCTAAAATTCTGCGGCTAACGCAATGGGAAATACCGCTCACAATGTCGTTATTAATATAAATGATAATGCCTCTTTTGGAGCGCTCTACTCGCTGACAGTCCAACCTAAGACAACAGAAAATCCAGGAATCTCGACATTTTCATTTGGGTGAGTCCAAGTCTCAACAAAACACAAAAAATAGAACTCTGAAGCATTAATCTGTCCGATCGAATGTTTTCAATATGACAGTGTATGCTTTCAGTGTTGTGGAAGAAAATGTCTAGGTTGGAACTGTTAAACAGATGGTCATAGTGGGTAGTAAGTTTGTTTACGGACCGTAACTTTTCCAATTGTTTTTGGACTTCATCGTCACTTCTGGGAGGATTGGAAGCACGAAAATTTCCTATAATAAAGCTACGTATAAATGGCTACGCTGCATACGATTGCCAGTGTGGACCACCATTTTGCTGTAAGTTGCCCCCTGACTTTTGTGAATGGTTATTCCTTCTGCAGGTACCACTGGAAACTGTTTGCGGTCAATAGTAACTTGCTCATTGTTCCTGTATTGGACATTTTTTACTGTTTTCTGAATTGGGGTCCATGAAGATTCTGTTCGATGAGTACACTTTGAGCGAGCAATTGCTCCTACACCATCCTCGGAAAATTTTATCCATAAATTAGAAGGAGAGTTGGATAAATCAAGATGTATCTGCATTAATATGGCTGTTGCCCCATTGACTAACCTGTCCCCAGTATCTATATTGACCGTAACCATGTACTTAGATGTGGTCTTTAATATAAGTGAATAACATAGTCCTTGTGAATCGGACGTCTTGAAATTTTTAACTGCTTCTACAATTGTGGCCCTATTTGCAGCATTTAAATGAGTTGCTTTAATAAAGTCATCGGCTGTAGAAATATATTGATCAGTGGAAATCGAGTTCAACTTTAGTTTATTGTAATTATCTACCTCCACATTGATGCTAAAGAGATGAATTGCATCTTCTGGCACTTGTGAGGGCGGACATATGCGACAGCAGATAAGTTCAGTATCCACGGTTGTCATATTTCCCGATGCCATATTATTTAAAGAAAATGCAAATATTTGGTCTTCCCGTCGACGCATAATTTCTGTGAGCTCAAAATACTTAAAGAGGTCCCACAGCGATGAACCGAAAATGGCATTGTAGGGATCAGACGAGTTTGATTCAAAAATCCACCGATCACCTACAGCCGGTAACTGCCGTAGGTCACCAAAGACTATTACAGAAATACCACCAAAGGGAGAAGTATTTTTGAAGATTTGTTTCAATCGAGAGTCAATTTGGGAAAACCTTTTTGAACCCACCATCGAAATTTCGTCAATAGTAATTAATTTAAGGTCAATCAGCCTTGAATGTAAAGTATTAACTAAATCGTGACTCAAGGCCCTCAAATCAGCCGCTGATTGGTTTAGAGGAAGTGAGAGCATGGAATGCAGCGTGGCACCACTGATTCCGAATGCTGCTTTCCCTGTGGGTGCGCCCAACAGAATTTGAATTGATGAGGGATCAGTAGGGCTTTTAAGCGGCTTTTTCCGACACCAGCACCTCCTCCAACAAATTCGTAATAAAGAGATTTGTTTTTGTGCATTGATCAAAACGTGCGTGAGATAAGTCTTCTGCTTTAAATTAAGGAATCGAACAGTGTTTGCCAAGTTGTCTGGCGAAATCAACGGTGGTAGTTGTATTAATCGGACATTACCCTCCTCAGAATCTGTATTATCGCTGTTCGGATTAACATTTAAAGCATTTAATTGGGGATTTATTTCAGGCAACCCTAAAACTCTATAAGCCTCGTCTACCGGTTCCTGGTTTTCAATACTATTCTGTTCCTCTTTATGTGCTACACCATTAAGGGCATTCTCCAGTTCGCTATAATCTAAAACATTATATTTCCTACGACTGGCCTCAATTAACTCCAGATTTTCATTACAAAGGATTTCGCAATCCTTTGAGACAAGCTCTAAGGTCTCATGCCTCCATGGGAGATACAACTTTACTATTTCCCTAAAATAGTTTTTCCTAGCAGTGTTAATATCAAATCTCCTATATCTTATTACGCAAGGTGTGAGCCTCTTTTTAATAAAGCCACTACCATTGCGAAGGGGATAAACTATTCTTTCTGAAACTATGGGTGCATCGTCTTCGTTATCAGATTTTTGCCGAGTTGCTCTCTGACTTTTGCTAAAGCCGGGTATCCAGCACCGCGGAAACTAAAAATTCCTGGCAAACTTCATATAAAAAAAATTGTGCCAGGAATTTTTAGTTTACCTTTTCGTTGCTTGAGTATCCAGCAACATGAACGAAACCCACAGTTTCTTATCGATAGTTGGCCTATCGATAGAGACTGTGGATCGAGAGAACAGCTGATACACAGCTCAGGAATATATAGCTTACAATTATTTTGGACGTGATGACCGAAAATTCGGGGGGAATGCTTCTTTGTTTTTGTTATGATGGGGGACCAGCAGAGTGCAGAGATTGGTAGGGGATGTAGCCAATTAACACTTATGCCAAATTACTGAGGCGGCCTAAGAGATGCCCTCCATGGACACAAAGGTCGATGTGATGTCGTAGGTTGAGCCTGTTTGTCGCCAGATCAGATGCAAGTCTATGCGAGTGGTCCACCAGTCGGTCAGGATACATACATACTGAATTGGGCTCATAATGGCAAGCGTCCAATTCGTGGTATTTAGTTGTATGCCCACATACCAGGGACCTCCCATAAAAGACTCTAGCTTATTGAGGGCAGTGGAGCATTCCGTACCCCATACCGGGATCCCCTGGTCCAGGAAAGCAAGATGATCAAGGATTTTGGATCGCAGCGAAATACCACTACGAGGCTGCAACCGTAGCTGCTGCCCGAGTCACATAGACTTTCCTGGTCAAGCGGCGGTCCAGAGACAAGCCAAGGTATTTAACCGCGGTATCCGTATATGGGAATCTTGATCCTAGGAGTCGCACTCGAGCAACTTTTGCGGGTCTCATAGCGATCGTGTTGACTCTTTGAACGATTAACGGGTATGTTCCAGCTGTTCGCCCATCGACCAAAGCCAAGGTACTGATCTGCCCTCTGAGTTGACAAAATCCTTAATATTAATGTGAATGTATTTAATGTATGTTTGTATTTGATTGGCGACCAACCAAGAAGTCATACTACTTTGGAGATTATAGCATTTGAAAGTTGTGCAGACAACAACATGCTGCATTAATGAATTGCGCCATCCGGGCAAAGTGTCATGCTCAGCCATCGGCCTATCATCCTCTAGTATAGCAAAAAGTAGCACTTACTCCGCGATGAATGCTTCCCCCGGAAAATATAATTTTTATTCTCTTTAAATTTATAAAAATTTAAATAATTAACAGTGCTTAACAGCTGATTAATCAGAGTGACCTTGCACCTTTTAGGTGTTGCCTCGGCTTAAATATTTTAACAATAGCATTACTACTAGATGATAAATGCATGCCCAAACAACAGTACTCCGCTTCTTGTGCCGATATTTCAGTACCTGAAATAAACCTGTGACCAATGTGCTTCAACTTTTCCTTTATAGTTACATTCCCCCTGTTAATCTCTCTTAGAGCCTCGCGCATTAATTTCGAAATTCCCCTTTGAGATTTATTAATGTAGTTGACAACATAGCTGCAGCAGTTATAGGGATCCAGAATATACTGCATATCAATATTCGCTCGCTGCATCAAAAGAAGGTGAGTGTTATAAGCGTTAAGCGTAATGGCCGCAAATGATCTTTTCAGAAATATTTTTGGCTTTTTTAAGCTCGACCATAGCGCATTAATGTAGCACTCGTAGCTTAAGTTTAGCTGATCGTGAGACAAAAAGTTATCAAAACTGCTAAGAAAATCTATGGTCTCAGCATCGAAAGTGCTTTCCAAAAAGTTTTGAGTCTTATGAAAGTTTTCACGATGAACATCCATCTGTTGCGTATTTTCATCGAATGGGAACAAAATTTCTGTATGGGGCATGGGAGGATATGGGATACCGACCCTACAAATCTTTTTCGACCTAACTTCGCGTCTGCATGAGTGCCCATGATTATGCATTTGATAGTCGAGAAATGCAACGACATCAGGGTTGCTCGAATCAGTTGTGATAAACAGATCAATAAACGATATAACAGGAGCCATAGTTGATGCATCATTCAAATTGCACTGTGGGGCATCTTTCAGCAAAAACATTCCATGAATGTGCGGTGAACCTCTCTGTTGGAACTCTACCCGCCAATAATAATTAATAACAGGGTGACTACCGAAAACACCCCCTTCCTTTTTTATCAATTTTAAAAGCTGTCTATACCGAAAATCAAAATACCAAGTAACTGGGTCTGCTCTAATTAGACGCGATTTGTCATCAAAACTTAAGTTTGCAGCTACTTCTTCAGAAATGTCAGCCTTATCGACGTTTCTTGAAAGCAAAACTAAAAGTTCCCCCCATCTGGTCTCAGCTGCCGAGAAAGTAATGAAAAAGTTCGGAAGACCAAACTGCCTTATCATGGCCATAACGTTCTTCTTCTCCCTCTCCTATCATAGTTTCTAAGCTCTAACTATGGTGGAAAAACTTTCTGTGCATTTTCTTTTATTGCCAGCAAAAATAGTTGGAAAGGCCAGCTCCTCTGAATCACTATCTTCAATCATATCCAACGGACGCTGACCCTTCCCAGGAGCTATAACTATTCTTTGCATAGCAACATTTTCAGCAGGGACATTTTCCATTAAAGTTTCCTGGCCTTGATTAATATTTTTAATATATAAGCTAGTAGACGGATCTATTTGCTCGGTCGATGAGGCTTGAGCAGACGTTGCTAATAGCTCTAAAACTAATTCCCTATCGTCAGCTGATGCAACAAAGGGAACAGAATCAGAAGTATAGGCAGACAACCACTGTTAACGGAAATTTGGTGTTTCCTATAGAGCTCTGTGTTTACTAGAAATCTTATTGCATCAGCAATTTTTGAGGGCCTAATACTTTCTGCCATGAAGTCATGATTATACTCCATCCTACGTTTGAGGTGAATCTGAATTACCTCAGCTTCGTGAAATGCTCTAGGAAGTGATGTAATCACATTGGAGACGGGAATCGGCACATTAACCACAGCTCCTTTTATTGCGTTTTGTCGTCCATAACCTAAAGATTTAATTATCATAAATGGAAGGCGAGGAGAAATTATCCTTTCTTCTAAGGGCGTCAATCCCTTTAAGCATTCGGGCAGGTCAGGAAAATCTAGTCCATTCGTGAACGATGCCCTTAGTTTTTTGCCCACTTTTATGTTTCGACTACAGATCTTACAGAAGCTGAACTTATTGTTGGTAGATGGAAATTGATCGGACAGATGCAATATTTCTGTGGTTATATCTGCGCTACATTTGTTTTCAATTTGCTCTCGGGATATCTTATCCACTTGGGGTGCTGCAAATGCAAACCTTGTCGGGACCCTGCTAGATAATTCTATTATAGTTTGCTATCATAGTATCTAAACTTACATTTTCAATGGAACGGTCTCTTCCTGAAGGGCTATCTTCTCTAAGTTTCCTAATACGGCCCGTATTACGCATATTTTCTGATCTACGATTGACATTATCTGCCCTATACTGGCTGACGCGTTGAGTTAAACTTCTATTCACACTAAAGCCCCCTGCCTAGCTTGCAAACGCGCACTTTGCCTTTCAATGGTATTCCTAGCTTGTTCAATTATCCTGCGAGTGGGACTGTCTCTGACCACTGGTGACTTGAAACCGATTGCTGCTGTTCGTTTACCCGAACAATCGGATTTAGTAGGCGCCTCAAACGACGCAAAGTGTCGGCTGATTGTTCTTGTCGCCTAATTGAAGAATTAATTCTACGTGCGGCGCGTTGTACTGTATTTTGTTGTTGTTCGTTGTAGCATGTAACGGGTTCTATCAAGCTGGTGGTGGATGTGACGGCTAGTGGAGCACGCGGTTTTTTCCGCCTTTTCGATTGTCGGCTTGGGTAGGGTTCAATTTGTTTTCCACTGGGCCACTAGCTCATGATACGCACAAACAGATTTAAAATTTCGCGTGCAATAAAAACAAAAAAAACCTATCTAAAAGTAACAAATATTTTCATTGTTCGATTAGGCAGAGTCTCTCAGACGAAATAAGAATCTGACAGACAAAAAGATAACTACATACATGACTTTACGCTGATGACGTTGCGAATATGGACGATGAAATATGGCTGTGCAGGTGTATTGCAACAGCAGATGCCCTCCCTTTCTATGATCATCTTATGCCGCATGACCATTATTGGCCGGTGATCCCTTTTGGCACCTAGAGGCTAGAGCCATGCACTTCATATTTATCATTTTCAAAATTTATTATTTTAAATCGCAGCAGATTCGCACAGAAGACTTGTCGTGTCGACGGCTGAATCGCTAATGCCGCAAAGCTGGTCGCAATGCGCGCACCAGCCAAATGCATGGCAAATTTGCGGTGTTGACGATTTTCACGTTTTCGGTCTGAAGCAGGGGACGAAAAAAAGCAAAATCACATTTTGGCTTGGCATGTATGTGTGTGTAGCCACTGAACGAAGTTCAGCGACGAGCTCGGTGTGCCAACTTCGCAACGTTGGTCTGATGTCATAAGCATAAGCAAATTACAAAAACAAAAACCAACGCACATGTTCGAGAGGAGAGAAACACAAGCAAAATATAAAAACAAAGAAGCATGGGCAAAGACAACGCTCTGTGCGTTCGTGTCCGAAAACTGCCAGAGCCTCGATAGCCTCATGTTTTTTTTCGGACTAAATTTAAGAGAGCGATTTCATCTCTGGTTATTTTGTCCTCTCTGGCTGAACGCAATGCTTGTGTTATGGGTGGGGTGGGTGGGTGGTGTTAACTGTCCGTTTTTTGCTCATAACTTGAGAATCGTTCATCCGATCTATATCATTCCTTCAGCAAAGTTGTAAATAATTTTGATTACTAGATATCTCTAGAAGGTACGAACCATCTATCATCAAAACTGTGGAAGATACACGTTTTTTCCAAGCTGCGGAGGCGGAAGGGTGCGTATCAAAAATTGAAAATCAACTTGATCTGCCTGCAAGTATAAGAAATATATGTCCCATACATGTCAAACCTCTATCTCTTGCCATCTCTGAGATCTCTTCGTTCATACGGACGGACGGACAGACAGACAGACGGGCAGACGGACATGGCTATATCGACTCTTCTGTTGATGCTGATCAAGAATATATATACTTTATAGGGTCGGTGAAGCTTCCTTCTGGCTGTTACATACATTTGCACAACTTCATGATCCCCTTTTCCCATTTTTAATGGGAACAGGGCATAAAAAACGAGAAGGCAAAGCTAACTTCGTCTGTGCCGAAGTTTTTATACCCTTGCAAATGCAAATGTCACAGTTTAAGAACGCTTAGATAAAAATCAAAAATTTTTGTAACTAAAACCCATTTTCCGACAGATAAACGTCTGATTTCGACCAAATTCGCGAATCTTTTTGAAAACATATCAAATTAACAAACGCCGATTTTAAAAACGATAAAATTGAAAACAAAATAGGTTTTCTCACTAAGACTCAATTTCCGACCGATCGGTCCTATGGCAACCGTAAGATATAGTCACCCGATGTCGATCAACTTTCTCAAATTAGTTTGAAAGCGTTTAATATTAATAATCACCGACCTTAAGAACGATTTACTTAAAAACAAAAAAAAAATTTTCACTAAGACCCATTTTCCGACCGATGCTTCCTATGACAGCTATATGATATAGTCATCCGATCTTGACCAAAATTTTGCAAATCTGTTTGAAAGCATATAATGTTAATAATGACCGAATTTAAGGACGCTAACATTGAAAACAAAAAAGTTTTTCTCACTAAGACCCATTTTTCGACCGATAGTTCCTATGGCAGCTATAAGATATAGACACACATTCCGGTCGGTTCCGACATATTAGAAGCAGTAAAAACAAGACTCTGTGCAAAATTTCAGCTCAATAGCTTTAAAACTGAGAGCCTAGTTTGCGTAGAAACAGACAGACAGACGGACAAACGGACGGACAAAGCTCAATCGACTCAGCTCGTCGCCCTGATCAAGAATAAATATAGTTTATGGGGTCGGAAATGAATATTTCTATGCGTTGCAAACTTCTGGGCGAAATTATAATACCCTTTGCAAGGGCATAAAAATGATACTTGTTTCAGTTTCAATTTGAGACAAAGAGTTTCAAATTGATATTGATACAAATTTTTTGGGTGTGTAAGAAGGGAAAAGGACTTTCACCAACAGAGTCCTTTACTACGCTGACAGTAACTTTTTTCCAATTTTTTTATGCATGTGGTTTTGTGTTTGTTTGGTAACTGTGCTAACAGTAAAATCTACCGAAGAAATTCTAAGTTTCACGTATTTATTTTAGCTCGTGTTTTGTTGTTGCATTCAACAACTGTAATTTAAGTAAATTTAACTACAAATATTTTTTTACATATTTTGTGGTTTTAATAAGTTACTGCTACTACAGTAGCTTTACCATAGAAATAGTGACTCTGAACGTGATTTTTATACTCTGTACCGAAGGTACATAGAGTATATTAAGTTTGTGCAAAAGTATGTAACAGGGAGAAGGAATCGTTTCCGACCCTATAAAGTATATATATTCTTGATCAGCATCAACAGCTGAGTCGATATAGCCATGTCCGTCTGTCCGTCCGTCCGTCCGTCCGTCCGTCCGTCTGTCCGTCCGTCCGTATGAACGAAGAGATCTCAGAAATGGTAAGAGATAGAGGTTTGACATGTATGGGACATATATTTCTTATACTTGCAGGCAGATCAAGTTTATTTTCAATTTTTGCCACGCCCCCTCCCGCCCCCGCAATTTGGAAAAAACTTCATATCTCCCACAGTTTTGGAGATAGATCGTTTGTTCCTTCTAGAGATACCTTGTAAACAAAATTATTTATCGATTTGCTGAAGGAATGACAAAGATCGGATGAACGATACTCAAGTTATGGGCAAAAAACGGCCAGTTAACACCACCCACCCCCCCACCAACAACCACAGCAACATACCCTAACCGTTCAACACGAGAGAAGAGAGAGAGAGAGAGAAACTTAGAGAGCGCACGGCGTTGGTCGCGGGGTGTTAACTGGCCGTTTGACTCCTGAGCAAATGCGAGTGTAAGGGTACAGAGTATGTTATAGTCGGGCTTGACCGACTTTCTTTCTTGTTTCATCTCATGCTTTGTTTTTGCAGCAATTAACTTTACCCACAAGTAAATCTTACAGCACAAATAGTATAACTTTTTAAATGAATTTTGTTGCTTCACGGACTAACTCTACCGACAGTAAATCTAACCGCGAAAATTGTTGATTGAGAAAATTTCAGTTTGGCCCTTATATTTATACTGTACTGAATTTGAACTTGAGAATCACTAGTGGTCTCATTTATGCGACATTTAAGAAATTTTTCGTGCATGTGGTTCGGCAGATTCAATACAAGTAATATGCTAGACGCGTTTCTATTAACGCGCGCCGTAGCGTTACTGGTAAAGAAGTCCGCCCAATCGTGTTCAGTCCAAGGGCCCAGAGTTCGAATCCCCCCCCAAGTAAGTAAAAAATTTTCAAATAAAATAAAAATATGTTTAATTCAATCAATTGTTTCAGAACCAAAACTGGTGAGTGGGGGTATTAAGGTTGCCTCTTCTGGTCTGGGATGATGAGCTCAAGTGGATTGGCAACTTTTGGGACAGCTAAAATAGGTATCCAACTCTACTTTTCTTCAGTTGAGTAACAGCTGTTAAATTACGAATTTTATGGTAAAATTACAGTAAACACAATAAGAAAAGTACTTGCTGTGACCATCGGTAAATATTACTAATTTTGTGGGTTGGAGCACTTCTAAACGAGAATTTCGGTTAGATTTACTACAGCAATCTTTACGTAATGGTTCACGAGAAAGTTACTATAAAATTTGGTTAATTATACTCTGTACCGAAGGTACATAGAGTATTAAGTTTGTGCAAAAGTATGTAACAGGGAGAAGGAATCGTTTCCGACCTTATAAACTATATATATTCTTGATCAGCATCAACAGTCGAGTCGATATAGCCATGTCCGTCTATCCGTCTGTCTGTCTGTCCGTCCGTCCGTCCGTCCGTCCGTCCGTATGAACGAAGAGATCTCAGAGATGGTAAGAGATAGAAGTTTGACATGTATGGGACATATATTTCTTATACTTGCAGGCAGATCAAGTTTATTTTCAATTTTTGCCACGCCCCCTCGCGCCCCCGCAATTTGGAAAAAACGTCATATCTCTTACAGTTTTGGAGATAGATCGTTCGTTCCTTCTAGAGATACCTTGTAAACAAAATTATTTATCGATTTGCTGAAGGAATGATAAAGATCGAATGAACGATACTCATGGCCAAAAAACGGCCACTTAACACCACCCACCCCCCTACCAATAACCACAGCAACATACCCTAACCGTTCAACACAGGCAATCTTTGTGCGAGAGAGAAAGAGAGAGAGAGAGAGAAACTTTGAGAGAGCACCGCGATGTGCGCGGGGTGTTAACTGGCCGTTTGACTCCTGAGCAAATGCGAGTGTAAGGGTACAGAGTATGTATAGTCGGGCTTGACCGACTTTTTTTCTTGTTTGAGAATGCAACAGACAAGATTTTATTATATGACCAGATTTCGGTGCCAGTATTTTCTAATCACGACTTGATTATCTTGAAGTATGATTTCAATTCTCATAAAACTGACGAAATAATATGGTATAGAGATTTCATAAATATTAACATCAGTAAGCTGAATGATGAATTCCAACAATATGACTGGGACTCAAAATACAGACATGCTGATGTTAGTTCTCAAATAGATCAATTCCATTTGTCCACTGTCAATCTCTTTGAGAGTACTATACCACTACGCAAGAAAATATTGAGACCAAAGCAAAAAGCCTGGTTTAATAATAACATAGCTGCTCATATATCGCAAAGAGATATAGCATATAAAAAATGGAAACGATATAAAACAAATGAGCATTACCGACGCTTTAAACTACTTAGAAAAACTGTATCTGTAATTTTCAGAAAAACTGTAAACTTAATCAAGACCGCCAAGGACACCTATTATTCGTAAAAACATGACAACATGGATTGAGCTAAAAAATGTTGGAATTGGTAAAGAAAGAAGTATAAGTCAAATTGAAATTGACATTAATGATCTGAATCTCAAGTTTGTTGACTCTGGTCTACTTGAAGCTACATCCAACATGTACCTTGAAACTTTACCAAATGGAAACTTTGATAGTAGGTTTAGCTTTATGTGCGTGGATCAGAGTGATGTCCTTGAATCTGTACTTATAATTAAGTCAAACGCAATTGGATAAGACGATATGAATCCCAAATTTCTCAAAATTATTCTTCCACAAATCCTTCCCCATTTTACCCATATATGGGTCATTCTTTTATAAACCGAACAGTTAAAAAACTCACCATTTTTGATTTCAATAAAACAAATCCGAAATTAGATCTCGACATGCCTACCAAAATGTAATTTG
>JBAMBO010000157.1:0-12570 GCA_037044535.1 Lordiphosa magnipectinata | reverse complement strand
AATTGTGGGAGTTATTCAACATTTTTTATTGTGGGGGCGTGGGTGAGCGTGGCAAAAATTTGAAATAAACTTGATCTGCGTGCAGACAATAGGAGTCTACATTTCAAAATTGGTTGCTCTAGCTCTTCTAGTCTCTGAGATCTAGGTGTTCATACAGACAGACGGACGGACGGACAGACGGACATGGCTATATCGACTCGGCTGTTGATGCTGATCCTTCTGCCTGTTACATACATTTGCACGACTTTAGTATACCCTTTTACTCTACGAGTAACGGGTATAAAAATTGGTCGATAAACTCTTTAGCGGACTGAGTTGAGGAAGCATTGATAACATCTAATTGAGGGGCATTATTTGGCCAAAACATACCATGTATGTGTGGAGAACCTCTATGCTGAAACTATACTCGCCAATAGTATTTCACAACATAATGACTACCAAAAATACCTTCTTCATTAACTTTAGAAGCTGCCTATACCGAAAATCGAAATATCTTGCACAAGTCACTGGGTCTGCTCTAATCAAACGGGTTTTTTGTTCGAACCTTAATACTAATGCTTCTGCCTCACTAATCTCCTGTTTGTCAACAGTTCTGGAAAGAACACCAAATAATTCTTCCCAATGGGTCTGAGCACCCGGCAATGTAATAAAGAAAGTAGGTAGGTCGAATTGATGAATCATGGCCATTACCTTCTTTTTATCTGCATCCCAATGGGCTGGAGACGTGCGAATACCCTTCAAAGCCCTAAAACCCTCGCCAAGTCTAATTAAACTCTCTACTTCGGCTTCATTAAGGGCAGTTCTAGCTGTAATGTCTCGAGAGGCGCTCTGCTTTCGTAAGCAAATTGAAGTATTGTTTCTAATAATAAGCATCTCTAATTTCCTGTAGTTAAAAAACAACTTATCTATGTAAAAAGGGATAAAGGTGCATGCAGCAGATGTACAGCGGTGTTTGGGCAGCAGAAACAGCAGGCTAACAGCAGACTAACAACAGCAGACCAAAAGCAGAGGATCAACAGCAGACTTGCAGCAGTACAGCAGACACAGCAGATAAACAGCCGAAACACAGCAGAGAAGCAGCCGTGACGAGGAGAAGAGAAACAGCAGTCGAGGAGAATAGTCGAGAAGCCGCAGCCGAACATAAAACAATTAAAACGCCGTGTGTTAAATCTAAAGCTGAACTATTTAATTCACTTATTACTGTTAACTGTAAACCTAATTATATATTTTCCATAAGAACCGTAAATAAACAGAGCAGATTTGTCCAATCCGCTCACATCTATTCTACAGCCTCTTCTATCGAAATTTCTAAGCTCTGATCTAACAATTTTGCTGTAGCTCTCAGTACACTTTCTCTTAATCCCGCCATAAATATAGGGAAAGACAATTCCTCTGAATCACAATCCGTGATCATATCCAGAGGTCGTTGTCCTTCGCCTGGAGCCATAGCTACTCTAGGAAAATCTACATTTTCTGCTGGAATATTAACTAACAAAGTTTCCTGTCCTCCGGGATTAAGTACTTCCTCTTCCCGCTGATTATCCTGCTCTGAGCTAGAATCTGCATACCTATCAGTTAATTCTCTAATTAAAGGGCGTGTGAAGTATCACATTTTTGTAGGTCATAAGTTGTTTTGTAGGGCATAAGTTATAGGTAATAAGGAGTTAGGGAACATTTTGTAGGTCATAAGTTGTTTTGTATGTCATAAGTGTTTTATAGATCATAAGGAGTTAGGGAACATTTTGTAGGCCATAAGTTGTTTTGTAGGTAATAAGGAGTTAGGGAATATTTTGTAGTTCATAAGTACACTGAAGTCATAGAACTAGTTCCGGAGGTGATCATCACTGACGACCAACAGCAGCCACGAGATGCACACAGCAGAGCACGCACATACAAACGCAAGCCGGTTGACAACGAGCGGCGCCAACAGAAGCCACGCGCTTACACACACCCACACATACCAACAGAGCCAGCCAGATGCGAGCGACAAACGGTATGCAGCAGCCGCGACATACACACAGCAGAGCACCTGCACATACAAACGCAAGCCGGTTGACAACGAGCGACGCCACCAGAAAGCTACGCATTTACACACACCCACACATACCAACGGAGCCAGCCAGATGCGAGCGACAAACGGTATGCAGCAGCCGCGACATACACACAGCAGAGCACCTGCACATACAAACACAAGCCGGCGGACAGTGAGCGAGCGGCGCCGACAGAAACTACGCACATACGAACAGAGCCAGCCAGATGCGAGAGACCAACGGTATGCACATACCAGCAGACACACACACAGCGAGCACACGCACATACAAAGTGCAAGCCGGCAGACAACGAGCGACAACAACAACAGAAAACTACGCACTCACACACACCCACACACACGCATGCCAGCAAACCAAAACCCACCCCGATGCGATCGCTTGGCCCGCGTCAGCCATGCGTTAGAGCGAGAGGCATGCAGCGGCGGCCACAAAGCTGCAGAATTCTGGAGCAGCGGTGACAGAATTAGGTCACGGCCAACATTTGGCAAACACGAGGAGGGAGTCTAGTTTTGCACGCGATGATCGACGGACGTGTTTCAATCCCGAGTCTCGAGTCAGTATCGTACAGTGCCCCGCCCCCGCCGTAGTACAAACGCGTTGTGCCCAAATATAATCCTGTGTGGAGTCCATCGACGAGGAGCAGAATCCGACGAGAAAACCCCGATAATCCGAAAGAAAATCACAGCGAGGGAAATCTAGTCCAGCGGGTAAGCCAGGCTTAGCTATCACAGTAGGTAGGGAAAACAATGGTGCGGTTAGGGAAACCTCCCCTTTTTGTAGTCACATGTGCCCCAGTCCCCCTTGAACAAGTGTAAAAAAAGGATCAAAGTAAAATAAACCTGTGCATAATACGTTAAATTCGCGCGTTTGTTAACAATTATCTGGTGTCCCCAACTCAACTGTACCACGGTTGATCAAGCTAGTATGCCTTGCTGGGTCGCCGAAGGCATGCGGCTGGATTAAGCGTGGTCAGTACACGTGGGTAAAGGGTCGATTTGCGCTGGGTCGCCGGCATTTCGACGTGATACACACGGAGAGTGGGTACACTGTAAAATTTCCTGGTAGATTGGTTCCCACGGCCTCACTGTACCGGGTGGGCCAAATTAACACACCTTGCTGGGTCGCCGGAGGTGTGGTGGTTTGGCCGACTTGGACCGGCATACGTGGGCAAGGCGTCATTTTGCGCTGGGCTGCCGGCAAAGTGACGTGTTGTACACCTGTGTCGTAGGTGCAGTCGGTGCGTCTCGAGCGGGTGGGAGGTTAAGTCTGGCCAACCTGTGCTGGGTCGCCGGCAGGTGGCTAGGGTTGACCTCTTAATCGCTAAGGGATCCGCTACGCTGAGCTGGGTCGCCGTCAGCGTGGTGGGTACAATCAGAGACAAGCCTCAGATCTGGTCAGAGAGCCCGTAGAATTTACTGGTAGCTTAGTTCCTACGACCTCACTGTACCGGGTGGGCCAAATTAACGCACCTTGCTGGGTCGCCGGAGGTGTGGTGGTTTGGCCGACTTGGACCGGCATACGTGGGCAAGGCATCATTTTGCGCTGGGCTGCCGGCAAAGTGACGTGTTGCACACCTGTGTCGTAGGTGCAGTGGGTGCGTCTCAAGCGGGTGTGAGGTTAGGTCTGGCCAACCTGTGCTGGGTCGCCGGCAGGTGGCTAGGGTTGACCTCTCAGCGTTAAGGGATCCGCTACGCTGAGCTGGGTCGCCGTCAGCGTGGTGGGTACCAAAAAGCAACCCCAATTAGACAAGTTTTGCCAAAATTATCAGAATTTTTCCCTTCCCAAGTCCCGGCACTTCTATAAATTTTCTTGTAAGTGACCTTGGACAGGACTGAGTCCTACCTCAGCTGAAAAACTTCCTTACAGGCGGTATCCACGAACCGCCAAAAATTTCTCGTGGAAAAGTTGATATTCCGCAGATTCTTAACAGAGTCTGCCAAGCCGCTGCTATAAACACGATAACACAGTTTTTATACCCGTTACTCGTAGAGTAAAAGGGTATACTAAAGTCGTGCAAATGTATGTAACAGGCAGAAGGAATCATTTCCGACCATATAAAGTATATATATTCTTGATCAGCATCAACAGCCGATTCGATATAGCCATGTCCGTCTGTCCGTCTGTCCGTCCGTCCGTCTGTCTGTATGAACACCTAGATCTCAGAGACTAGAAGAGCTAGAGCAACCAAATTTGAAATGTAGACTCCTATTGTCTGCACGCAGATCAAGTTTATTTCAAATTTTTGCCACGCCCCCGCAATTTGGAAAAAACGTCATATCTCCTACAGTTTTGATGATAGATGGTTCGTACTTTCTAAAGATATCTAGTACTCAAAATTATTTATCGATTTGCTGAAGGAATGATAAAGATCGGATGAACGATACTCAAGTTATGAGCAAAAAACGGTCAGTTAACACCCACCACCCACCCCACCCATAACCTAAGCATTGCGTTCAGCAGCAATCTTAGTGAGAGAGAGAGAGAGAGAGAGAGAGAGAGAGAGAGAGAGAGAGAGAGAGAGAGAGAGAGACTTAGAGAGCGCACTGCGTTGTGCGTTGTGTGTTAACTGGCCGTTTGACTCGTGACCAAATTCGAGCTGCGACATTAAGGGTGCAGAGTATGTAAAAGTCGGGTTTGACCGACGTTTTCAAAAGTTTTGTTGTCTGATCTGTTTATCGTGATGAATTTGGAGTCATTTATGTTGGATTTAGTAATTGACAAATGTCTATTAATATCTGGCGGATAATAAATAGCCGAGTTAAAAAATGTTGCATACTTTTCGGCTGACCCACCTCAGGCATACAGGAAGGCTAATAAACATTTGTTTCCATGAGTTACGGGTATATCGAAGTCGGTTAGAGCCGACTTTAACTTACGCTCTCGTTTCTTTCGATAAACGTTTCAAAGTAACCTTGCGCTGCTGTGGTGCTGTTAAATATGCCCGCGAACTTACAAACAACAACACCTGGCAGGATTATGAATATAACATAATTAATGTGCTATTTTAATATATTTTTATTATTAAATGAAATTAATAATAAATAAATTGTTATCATTATGACTTTTGACAATCTGCAGTATTATCGCAATGAACGTTGGAAGCTGCCTCTTCAGACATTTTATTTAAAATTGTGTCTGGCGACTTGCCTCCATAAAGTTGGTCAGGTCAGCATGATGATCTTCTGGATGTACTGCTGTTGCATGTGTGACTTGGCGGCGTATGTAGCTCCGCTGAACTCGAAAATGGTATTGGGCAGCGGTCCCTGGGTGGTCACATAGCACTTGGCCACGTAGTCGTGGCCGTCAAGGAAACGTTAAGAAACGGAAGTGATTTATAAATTTGAAGTTCAGTTCGCCCATTTCATATCTTGATATAATTTGCATTGATGAAGGGCACATCCTCGTTGCCGATCCGCTTTTGCTCGGTCACCTTCAGGGGGGTCAATTGAGGCTGCACTATCCGCTATACTACCGCTTGATAGGAGGCCAGCAGTTCGCTGTCCACTGAACTGGGAGCGGGCATTTGGGTTATGGCCGTTTTACTGTCTCGATCATTGAGCACCGGCGGCTGTTCAATGATTTTCCTTTTGGTCTGGTAGCTGTGATCGAAGACATAGTTGAGGCGAATCAAATCGAACTGATTGAGGGGACTGGAGTGTGAAGTGTTTGAATGCTGGCCAAAGAGATTTTAAGCTCCTCGCTTGTGGCTTGTGGTGACAGGAGGCGCCACATGATGTTGCAGACCGTGCTCCGTTCCGCTGGTGTTCTCTAGCGGGTTTCCGAGTGTTTCTTATCCGCCAAGTCTACCGTCCTCATCATTAAATTTCTATTGTTAGAATTTTTTGTTAGTGTTTGGCTGATTGCTTCGCTTCGCTTTCTTTGTTCGATGTCTTCGCGGTGGTTTATTGCGTGGTCTCCATTTTCCTGTATTCTTAGGCTCTCCAGCGTCATTCTCGTCTTCCATCTATGCTCAGTGTCCAGCAATCTCACGTTGTCGAGGCCAGCTGATAGCTAAAGGAAGATATAAACAATAAGGCTAAGTGGTGGGGGTGTTAACTGTGTACACGTTTTTTCCAAATTGCGGAGGCGGGAGGGGGCGTAGCAATAATTGAAAATAAACTTGATCTGCCTGCAAGTATAAGAAATATATGTCCCATACATGTCAAACATCTATCTCTTACCATCTCTGAGATCTGTGCGTTCATACAGACAGACGGACTTGGCTACATCGACTCGGCTGTTAATGGTGATCAAGAATATATATACTTTATAGGGTCGGAAATGATTCCTTCTCCCTGTTACATACTTTTCACAAACTTAATATACTCTGTGTATTGGTACAGAGTATAAAAAGGAACCGAATTCACAACCACATATACAGACATGATACACATATACCACCAAATGAAAATTTATATTTACAAACATTTATATACAGCGGTGTCACAGAAATCTCTTCCAACCAAATTCCAACCCAAATCCAATTCTCGGTGTCACAGATTTCTCTTCCGGTTTGTTTCAAATCTCTCGTGTTTTGTCGGGAGATTTAGCAAAATTCACCACCCAAACAATTTTGACAAGTAAAATTAGTTTTGGAAACAACATAATTTTTCTGGATATGTTTCATCAAATGAATAAATTATTTGATTAGTTTAATCATTGCAATTTGCGTTTTAATAATTATTCGCCAAACCAACCAAAGTCTTTCGTATTTGTCAAAAGCAGCCTCCTCAAGTGGCGCCATCTACAGCTTGGTCTCCATCTAGGTAAAAGCCAGCTGACTAAGGGCTGGCAAGTTACACATCATGAGTTGCGCGAACACATTTTTGAATTTCGCATTTTATTTTTGGAGGCTATGAAATGAATATATATAAATTTGAATTATAATTTAAAAATGAATCATAAAACATATAACACAATCAATAAATGTAACCTGAACATCAAATTACACCTTAACTAAAAAAAGGGAAATTTTTTTGCGAGAGATGCAGCCCTGTTTATACAGATGATAGTTCAATTGGAACAGCTTCTGTTCTAACTAGATTTTTAAATAAGAAAATGAAATCTCTTGAAGTTCTGTGACACCGACGAATTTTTCGAGCGATTTGCAAACCAACCAAAGATGAAATCTAGAGATTTCTGTGACACCGCTGAGATATTTAACATTAACATTTAAACACACCAGGGCTGCAAACCCCAAAAATTTTCGGAGCCTCCGGTTTGCGGGTTCGAACTAAAAATTACCAACGGTTAATGCTCGGAAATTTGAGGTTCGAGGTTCTTCGGCTATGGTTTTGGTTCGAACCTTGGTTCATTCCACGTTTTACCCAATATCTATAAAATTACTATACAATAGGTATACACCTGACGCATAAATACATTTTAAGACTGTAAGACGTCGATTATAATTGACGTGAGATTGGCGCTCGTGTGCTGAATATGGACTTCCTTCATTGCTAGTGTACAAATCTTCAGTCCGCCCTCTGTTGAACCGAACCAAAAGCTTGGGTTCGGAACGGGTTCGGGTTCATCTATTTTCGTCCTCGTAGTTCGGTTCACAGTAAGAAAAAAGCCGGAATTCCGGGTTCAAACCGGTTGGGTTCAAAACCTGTTTGCAGCCCTGAAATACACATATACCAATTTGCATATTTAAAAATCGCACACGCACATATTTACCAATTATACCGCGTAAAACGCAACGGGAACCTAGGTGAACCTCTCCTCCTCGCTGATAAATACCTACAATTATTACGATTCGTAAGTCCCATTCTGTCCTAATTGGAGCTCTAGTAGGGAAGGTTTTGGAGGAGACGAAGTTTTGTTATTCAAGAATTATCACGAAAGTTTGACGATGAAAAATGTTGCTAGGCACTTTAGGCAATTACAATTAGAACAGAAAAGTTATAAATTTACCATATAAATCGCTTAAAAATTTAAAACTAATAAAATGAATGTATTTGTGAGGATATATATTACGACGCCCCAGCGGCGCGCAAATTAATATATAATAACCCATTTCCACTGGCATCATTTCTTATCAGTTTCATTTCTTGAACTTTTGGTGTTTCCATTAACAAAAGGACTTTTTGGAATATTTAGCAAAAAAAAAAAATGACATAGCAGGAAAGCAATTTCTCGGGGCATTGCCATCGCCCTGAACTATCAGCAGAAAACTAAACACAACTTATTTTGACTAATTTATATTTTAAGCAAAATTGCGCCTTCTTTTTAAATTATTTCTTCATCATTTTGTCATCATTTTTAGAAAATGGCAGAAATCAAAGGCAAAATGAAGTGTCAAATCGTTTGGAAGAAATAATATCACTTTCTTCATTTCTTGTCATTTCAAGAAATGAAGTTTCATTTCTTTGGTGGAAATAGGCTATTAGTTACTCACTCTTACATTTCAGCACGAAGCTACCTTAAACCTCTAAGTTCACACACATATTATATAACATAATCCCACTCTTACATTTCAGCACGAAACTTCCTTAAATAACCCCTAAGCTTAAATACATATTTACTCACTAGATATAAGCTAAATACATACTTTCGAGAGAGAGAGAGAGAGTGCAACCGAACGGACGTGTTATTGCGAAGGTCCAGACTAATCAGCTTTCCCTGTAGAACCTGTGGACAAACTGGGTTAAAGTTGGAGTCAGCAGGTGCGTAAGTGGCTTACCTAGCACAGGAGAATACTGGAGCAGACCGGCAGTGCGGCGTCTCGTCAGGATTTAAATAAAATCATTATTTGGCACAGAGTGAGTCGGTAAATTGTATCCCAACAAGCAACAGCTTGGAAGCGTGTCTCAGAAAATGAAAAATTTAGAGTCAGAGAATATGAAGCTTAAAGCTGAAATAGCACAATTAAGAGCTGACAGAAGCAAAGACAGAAGGGAACTGAGCAGGCTTGTAGACCAAAGCAAAGAAAAAAATTTAATGGTCAAGGGCCTTAAGAAAGATATGGCTGCAAAGGAGGGCATACAATCCATATTTCGATCGAAAATGCAGGTGAAAATACCCAAGTGAAGGAGACGCGCATAGTTTTGAAAACAACAACAAAGTGGGATTATTTGTGAAAATGGAAACATCAGGAATGGCTAAGGGAATATTAAAAAACACAAGAAATCTGGCTGGCAGCAGCAGGACCTCAGTATGGAGAGACAGGAGATGAAATCAGCGCTGTAGCAGCTAAAAAAAAGAGCTTGGGGATGTTAATAACTCCCACAAAGTATTTGTCAAAGACGACTCAATAAACATTAATGGAAAATGGATATACCTCGACTATGTTCAAAAAATGAACTATGGTTCAAAAAATTAACTATAATTCAAAAAGTGAACAATAGTTCAAAAATTTAACCATAGTTCAAAAAATGAACTATATTTGATAAATGAACTATAGTTCATGAAAATATGAAAAAATTTCCAACTCTAATGCACATATGAATATATCAATAAAATATTTCAGCACGCGCACGAAGCGCCCCCGGCCACCTAGGTTTAAGCAAATTCATAAAATTCAAACCGCGCTCGCACTTTCAAACACAGATTGCGCGCGCCATCAGTCGATAGACGGCCAGCTGATTGTGCACGCTATTGTTACCGATATCACGCTCTGCCACAATCAGCTGCGTTCGCTGCCACCGGTGACTGCGCCAGCAGCCTATAAATGCAGAACATCAGTGCACTGGCAGGTCACTAAGTTCGCGGTTTCGGCCGAGTAAGCACCTTCACAGACCAATATTATTAGACTGAACGGTTGCGCGGTCGCTGTGTTTCTGACGTTGGCTTCGCCAGCTGCTTGGGGCGCGCTGATTTGAATTTTCGAAGTGAGTTCGAATTGTTGGAAGGGGTTGGCATTCGCGTGCGTTAGAAGAGTACGGCTAGTGAGGGCACTGAGGTTTAGTTAAATTTTTATAGTTATAGTATATAATTATCTGAGTACCGAGTTAGATTTAAATTTTTGTATAAGTATTATTAATTTGTCAGTTTACTTTAATTTAATTTTATTATATTATTATTTTTTTTCACCTTGTTTCTACATAAATATAGGTTATGATAGGCTTTCTTAACTCATAAGTCTTTTTGTAACGTTTTTATATTTTTGTTGAATGTCAAATTTTAATATTAAATAAGTACAAAATCAATATCCGATTCATCCTATTCCGAAATCCATATCCAAATATATCCACATTTTCATCATATGGTAAGTGTTTTTTTTAATACTATTTACATTATTTATAATATGACTATAACTTTTTTCTTTCCTCTCAGCTTCTACTTTGCGGGCGTAGTCGATGAGTACTGTGTTCCCGCCTTCGTTGCACTCAGCCTTTCGCTTTCTGCCACAAGCTCGAAGGAGAGGCAAGCGAACCAGCGAACTACAGAGGAATTTCCGGCAGCTAACCAGATTTTGAGATATTTTTTGGATCTCCAGTGTCTTCCACTTCCATCAAGCTTTGGGAAGGCATCACTTCCTGGGAGGCCGGCTGCTGGATTAGTTGCCCGATAATGGCAGCCTGCATTGCCAGAGCCCTCTGCACCTCTGCCCTGACGGCCATTCGCTGATGGCGATTGAGGCCCTCGATATAGGGCAGAGGGAATTGTCCAAACGCTGCCTGGGCAACGGCCGATGCTGAGGGCTGGGGCATGGCCACTCCCAGGGCCGCAGTTGAACGCTGTGCCTCGGCCTGCGCCAGGGCCACTGTTGATGGGGGCATGGCCACTGCCAGGGTTGATGATGAAGGCTGTGCCTGGGCCTGCGCCAGGGCCAATGTTGATGGGGGCATGGCCACTGCCAGGGCGGATGTTGAAGGCTGCGCCTGGGTCAGGGCCTCGGCCAAAATATTATTACCGCCACCTCCACCGTGTCCACGCCAGCCACCTCCACCGCGTCCACGCCAGCCACCTCCACCGTGTCCGCGCCAGCCACCTCCACCGTGTCCACGCCAGCCACCTCCACCGCGTCCACGCCAGCCACCACCGCGTCCGCGCCAACCTCCGCCACCACGGCTGCGTCGATCTTCACTTGTAATATGAATGAAGTTGTGGCCCATCTGTAATACAAAGAAATACAATTAATAAATTAATATAATAAAAATAATATAATAAAAAAAAAACAATTATAATAAACATCAATGAAATCTTGGCGTCAGAGAATTTTATTTGAAGCAATAATTTGCACTTTATATTAAGTGGGCGGGCAAATAGTTCCAAGCAAAGCTGACTAATTAACCAACTGACTATTTTGAGATATATGGAAAGTGTAAAAGCAGCTTTACCTGGCCTTATTAACTTTAATTAAATTAAATACTTATGTGTGCAACTTACCTCTTTTGTGGTTGAAATCCGTTTGACCTGCGGTGGCCCGGAACATAGTAATGGGCCGCTCGGCGTGTGGTGAGTTTCATTTCCCACATTTCCAACTAGGGTATTCGTGAACCCTAGTGGTGTTTATTATTTTTAAACATGATTTTTGAAGCATTAAGCCCGTTCATCAGCACAATCTAACAAAAATAGTCGATATTTTGTCATCGATTTGTGCTGGCACGTCCGGCGGTTCTTAAGAGATGGAAGATAAATTAAGAGTAGTCGATGCTCGTAAAATGTAACATGGTTGAAGGGATCCCCAGTTGAGGCAACGGAGGGCAAAAATTGAAAACTGTTTTTTTTAACCGGTCCAAGTTGGTCCTAATACTTTTGGTAATGCTGTGACCAAACACACATGCAATATTTACGTATTGGTAAAACTAGTGAGACGTATAAATGTTTAGTGAGATACGGAAAAGTCATAAATTTCCACTTTTCAGCGTTTAGTGGGAGGGAATTAACCGAACACCATGTATGCAGAGAATTGAAGTCTCTAAATTGCAAATACCAGCATGAAGGGAAGTCATACCTGCCCCCATCCTTTATGTCCCTCATACGGCAGACCTTCACAATCGGAATCTTTCATCCAAGTCTACCTTTGCAGATGACACTGCAATGTTATGTTCCCACTGGCCTGCATTAATGCTCAACAATATTCCAATATTTCAAAACAAAAACTAATTGGAGGAGCCATATCGGTACCAAAAAGACTCACACCAAACTTAAAGGTTATAAATTATTGTTGTTTAACCAGCCTGGCTATAGTTAGGGACACTCAAATTCATCCGCCTCATTGCAAAATTAAATATAAAGGTTGCTGGAAACATAAAAAAACTAAAGCTCTAAAGCAAATCGAAGCATTTGTTGCCCAAAACTGCGCGCTGGCGCACATCAAATCGGCAAGCAACACAAACATTAAACCAAAACTAAAATCATATGGCCGCCAACATCGTTCTCACCCTTTCCGACCCACCCAAATTCCTATCCCGTCCCAAAAAACCATAAGCGAGTGACAAAGCCAGCATGCAACCCCAGCAACATTTCGAACTACCACGCAACATTCCCAAGTATCTTTTTGGGCACTAACTTTAACAGAGCTCAAAATTGAGCGGCTGCGCAACATTTCTCTCTAATAATAAATCCTCTCTGG